>LPNX010613270.1:403120-434965 GCA_001517045.1 Pseudotsuga menziesii
ATGCGACCCGGGAACCCTAACACAACGGCGCGAACCATCAGGTAGACAACCGAAGAAAACCCAACCAATGGAGAAAACTCCCCGTGCTAGCGCAACGGGACGATGGGTCCAATTCTTAAAACCCCCACCGTGTAAAAGAGATCTTAAAAAAAAAAAACGATGCTAAGAGTCAAGATCCTACCTGGCAATCCACCAAATGAGGGAGCTGATGATGGCTAGACTTCTCCTCCTGCCACCTGGACACAGGTACACCAACAGCTAGCTCTCACGCGCTTCTAAACTCGATAGTTCGTCTCACCGCGACAACGCCTTCGAAAACAACAAAAAACCCCGTTTGTCGCCCAACATATATAAACAAAACCACACGTGCGAGGAGTCACATCAATCGGGGCGGATTCGAAAGTTATGTCGGGCGGCACGAGCTTCATACCACCCGCAACGGCGGACCCCTCCTACCGCTCTATCACCCGCAACGGCGAATATGGCTCAAAACATACCTCAAGCGTCGGCGGAAACTATATCGGAAGCTTGGAGCTTGGAAACCTCCGCAACGGCGGACCGCTCCCATCATGACACCGCCCGCAACGGAGGCGACGATCAATTGTTTCGTCATGCGACACGGTCCACAATGGCTGGGACGGATATAGAAAATCGTCCGCTACGAAAAAAAAACATCAAGAGTCGGAGATTCCCCGCAACGGCGGTAGTGATAAACCCACGCGGTCCTGAAAGCCACCCGCAACGGCGGGCTCGACACAGCCAACTATGAATCGAAAAAGCCTCCGCTACAGTGGCGCGATAGATGGTTAGGAGGATCTGAAGGCCACCCGCAACGGCGGGGCGGGCAAGAGAAATAGAAAACGAAAGACGCCCGCAACGGTCGGGAAAATCAAAGAGAAAAACGCCCGACATGAAAACTTTGCAACGAAATTTCAAAAAGTTTTGCAAAATGACAGGGACTCAATTTCAATGGAAGTCTTTAAGCATCTTAACTATGAAAAACCAGTCAATTTCTAGCATTCAAAATTCGGGAAGGAGCCATAAATCCATAAGCAAAACTCAATAGCATGAAACTAAGCAAGGAAAATGGATAACTCGAAGTAAAGGAGGGTCCCAAAAAATTTTAGAATTTTGGGAGAATGTTGCAGGCGCAACAGGACTGTGGTTTGTTGTTAACCTTCATTGTGTGTTTGTGGCTGCTGAGGTACCATGGTTTGGGTTGTGGCTGAGTTGTTTTGGCCACGTTAGGGCCAAAACCAACACTGAGTTGCCTTGTGGGCTTGAGCTGTGCCCAGTGTTTTTTTGGGATCTTTCCCTGGTTGTTTTGCCATCTTCGCAGGACTGTGAAGGGTTGTTTTGCTGCTGGTATGCAGTGGTTGTCCCCTTGGGATGTGCTGTCTTGGCCAATCTGTGAAGGCCTAATAAACCCAGCGGTGTTGGTTTGGCTGTGTGTGTCCCCTTGGCTGTGTGTAAGCTTGCAATTGACCCTTATCCTGAAGGAATCATGCCCAGCTCGAGGGTGGCAGTGTTGCTGAGAGATTAATGAGCACGCTGGCCTATGGTTGGGTGGAACGTTGCAGCGACGTAGCTGGTTGCGGGATTCTTCATCCACAGATAAGCACTGCTCTTTATCTCTGCAATTATATTGATGTGTACTAAATTATGATGTTCATGCTGGAAATGTATGTGTGTGCTTCCGCTGATTGTTGATTCATTCTGCATCTGTGTATGCTTGTAATATTTAATTCCAGCATTGATTTCTTTGATTATGCTCATGGGGCGGTTTGCCCGGTTAACATGGTGTTCGTCGCGTCCTCTTCGCTAGTTGAGGGATGGGGACGTGACAATTGGGGACCTTGCGTGCATTTTACTGACATCTCCTTCACTCATGCTGCCATTTTTCTTCTTCCCGCATGCATTTTTCTGAAGCTTTCTTGCAAGTATTGCATTATATATGCAATACTAATATAAAATGCCCGCATCTAGTTAAACATGACCACAAGGAAATTTTCAATATTTTGTGCATTTTTGCGTGCATTTTTCTTCCATATGCGGGCATTCTTTACATCAGCTGGGAGGATGAGCCTAAACATGTTTTGAATACTTGTTCTATACTTTGCAAGACCTGTCCACATCAAATGCTTTCTGCATTCTTGCACCGTTGTGTTCACCTTAAGAGCCCTCGTTAGGTGTCATCCACCATATCGCTACCTTATATGACTTTTTTTGGAGTACTTTTATTAGGATATTTAGACACTTAGGAGTTAGTTAAGATCAACTTGTGTAATATATATGTAAGGTAAAAGTGTGTTTCTTTAGTATGCATTAGTATACATTTGTAAATATTCTAATCCAACGGTCACAATATGTTTTAGACATAGAGAGATCCAATGGTTCAACTTCTCTTAGATCATACCTACCATTGATCTGTGGCTTAACACTCGATTGGTCCATGATCTCTATTTAAAGAGCATGGAGGGTCCTTGGCTAGTTGATCGATTATGAGAAGCTCATGTAACTTTCTTTCTTTTGCATAATAAATGGCTTCAAGTAGCTATTTGGCTGGGGCCGTGGACTATTTCCCTCTCGAGGGTTTTAACCACGTGACAAACATCGGTGTATTGATATGTGATTCATTTGTGTGAAGTGGTTTCTCTAGGTGTTCGATCTTTTGGGAGTACCCTATGTACCCGAACATGGTATCAGAGCTTTTATGAAGAGCAGCATTCGGTTTTGATCAAGATCTGGAACCGATGTTGCCAAAATTTTGAAAGGGTTTCTAGTTCTGGATTTTATGTGCATTTGTGGCCTGTGGGAGCTATTCCATTGCGTTTGGAGCGCTGTTTCCTTTGGGAAATAGATTTCATTTCATCGAAAACAGATTCTGTTTGTTCCAGAAACACCCATTTCGGCAAATCTGAAGGTATAATGTTACAGTGACGGATTTGTTTTTTGTTTTGTTTTTTAAATCTCTCATATTTTATCAGTTTTATTATTAGATCTTTACTGTTTTATTCTTGGACTGTTTCCTTCCCTGGCTGCGTATGCTCTTTGTCGTGCACCTTGCGCGATCGCGGCGAATAAGAAATAGAAAGGGAAAGTTTTTTTTCTTGTCTTCTCGGCTACATATGCTATTTGCCATGCACCTTGTGCGATCACGGTAAATCGGAAACAGCGAGAAAACTTGAAAACGTAGACTTTCCGGGTAAGCTAACCAAGATCTAACCCCACCCCATTGTGTGGAAAAAGTTTTTTTGTTTTTGTTTTTCGTTTTTTTGTGATTTGTAGAAAAAAAGGCAAGCACGGAGAACGAGAGAGAAAAGTAAAAAAAAAAAACGCCCTTCCTCTTTCCATTCTTTTACGTACCTTTTAAACTTAGCTCACTTGGTCCAAAGTTGCTTTATTCCTTAATAGGTCTTGAGTTCAAGTTTTATTACGCTACTTTTTAGTGCATGCAATTTCTATTTTCAAGTTACCTTATTGTAAAAGTGCATCTCACTTAAATAAAATAAAATAAGAAGTGAGTCACTTAAGTCTTTTAATTTATTGCCGCACTATTTAAAGTAACATTGTTGTAAAAGTGAACATCACTTATTCTACAAAAGTGATTCACTTAAAAGAAACTTTATTGTAAAGTGATTGTCAAAGGTTTCTCTTGGGAAGAGGGGGGGTTCTTTTTTTCAGTTGGTCAAGTTAATATCTGCCACATCACTATTGTGGACATCTTCAACATTTTCTTTGATCAAACATAACTTCATCATCCAGAATCAGTTTTCAGTGCCGTTTTTTTTTTGAAACCACATATTTTTTCGAAGTCTTTGCATCCAGACAGTTAGTTTCTATTATTTCAGTCATTATTTTACAGTATGGACGCCCCTTGTGATATTATACTTACAAGTTCTAACTATTTCTCATGGAAATCTCGGATGGAGGATGTTCTGCAAAGTAGGGAACTTTTCAGGATAACCTCAGGGAAAGAAACAAAACCCACTGATGATGATAAGAAAATTAAATGGGAAAATATATGTGATGAAGCTCATGGATTGATTGGGATGTCAATCTCTACGGATTTGCGATTCCACATATCTGGAATTGATGAACCTGATATAGCTTGAGAAAAGTTAAAATCTGTGTTTGGTAAACACAATGAAATCCGGGTTCATCAACTTGAGAATGAGTTGATTTCCTTGAATCCAAATGATTTTTCATGCATTCAAGACTATTTATCTAAGTATAAAACTCTTAGACTCTTATGTACAGAATGCAAGATTAAGAAAGAAGACAAACAATGTATTTATCATATTCTTTCCAAACTTGGACTTGCATATTCGGTTTTTGTATCTACATTCTACTCCATGAAAGAATCCTTGACTGCAGCTAGCTATCAAGTGCCTAGTCTTGAATCTTTTTCTGATTCCTTAATTAAAGAGCAAGATAAGATCATTCATCTTGGAATAATTAATAATGCAAATACATCTGGGAAATCCTTATTGTTCCAACAGAAAGAAAAGTCCAAGCCTCCCAAGAAATAGAATTTTCGCAATAATAAGCCAAACAACAAAGGTCCCAAACCCTCTTAGTCAGCTCCTTCTTTAAAAAAAGACAAAGGATCCAAGCCAAAAGCAAAGAAGACTGAACGTCATTGCAATTTTTGTGAGAAAGATAATCATGATGAATCTAAGTGTTTCAAGAAGATGACAACCTTGGAAGCAGCAATGAAGAAGCACCACATCAACCTATATTCATCTTCAGAATCTACCTCTCATGGACATGCACTTTGTGCTTCTGGTTACTCTTATACTGCATCTTCTTCTTCTACTTTAAATGAATGGCTCATTGATTTTGGAGCATCTTATCATATGGCTAAGGATCAAGCCATATTTTCTACTATGCATGAATGTAATACCAAACAAATATTTGTTGGTGATGATAGATCTCTAAGTGTTGTAGGATCTCGAACAGTTCCAGTAGAAAATGGTCATTTCAATGATGTACTATGTGTTCCAAAAATTTCCTGCAATTTGTTATCAGTCTATCAAATTACTCATTCAGGTGAAGGTAAAACTGTGACGTTTACACCTCACCAAGTTGTAATCAAGGATTTTAAAAATCCTCAAAATGTCCTTGCTACTGGAACCGTTGATGATATTACAAGGTTGTAGAAATTTAACAACTTTGGGTCATCACATTTTCCTTCAGTTTTTGTTGCTCATAGTGATAACTTGAGCAAACTTTGGCATGAGCGATTTGGTCACTTAAATTATCACTCATTGCAACAACTATGTAAAGACAATATGGTGACTGGTCTCCTGGTGGTATCTTGCAAGGATGGTGTTTGTTCTAGTTGTGTACTTGGAAAAAAACATCGAGACAGTTTTGACAAACGTGCCTCTTGGCATTCCTTGGTTCCCTTGGAGCTTGTGCATAGTGACTTGTGTGGCCCTCTTCCATCTGCTTCCTTTTATGGTTTCAAATATTTCTTAACTTTCATTGATGACTACTCTACACGCACTTGGGTTTACTTCCTAAAACTTAAGAGCGAAGTATTTAACATGTTCTTTGCCTACAAGGCCCTTGTTGAAAAACAATCTGGTCATCAAATTATTAAGTTAAGATCTGACAATGGAGGAGAATATGTTAAGAACAAATTCACTACTTTTTGCACTGAACAAGGAATCCAACAACATCACATTGTTCCATATACACCACAACAAAATGGTGTAGCTGAATGGAAGAACCGCACTTTAAAAGAAATGGCTAATTGTATGATCCAATTTAAGCGACTACTGAGTCTTCAATATTGGGCTGAGGCCATAAATTGTGCAAATTACATAATTAATCACACACCTACTAAAGTTTTACAAGGTATAACACTAGAAGAAGCATGGAGTAAAATTAAACCAGATGTAAGTCACTTTCGTGTGTTTGGTTGTGAAGCATGGGCTCACATTTCGGATGAAAAACGGAAAGCATTGCAGCCTAAAAGTGAAAAGTGCATATTTGTTGGATATTCTAAGGATGTAAAAGGTTATAGACTTCTTCATCCCCATTCACTTTATCTAATCATTAGAAGAGATGTTAAATTTGATGAAAATCTCTTGGCCTGCGACCCTAACTTGGTGAGTGTGCCATCTTTGGCCTGCGAACCTGACTCAACGATTGTGCCTTCTTCTTCTTCTTCCAACTTCCTTGATAGGTTTCCAACTCCAGTTTCTGATGATGATAGTGAGGATGAAAATCCACCTCCGCCTGCTCATGTTCATCCAATTGCACCATCACCAATGCTTCCTCGATGGGTCCGTTCAACATGTGAAGCAGCCAGTGATCTTGTCAGTGATCCTAGAGATCAACGTCGAACACGTTCTCATTTTCGGTGAGCCTCTTCTCTTTTGGCTCAAGTTTCCGAGAATCATGATCCAGAAACTTTTGTAGAAGCTTCAGGAAATCCAGATTGGGATGCAGCTATGGATAAAGAATATCGTTCCTTAGTGGCGAACGATACTTGGGATCTTGTTCCTCTTCCAAAAGGAAGAAAACTTGTCAGATGTAAATGGGTCTACAGAACTAAGTATGCATTAGAGGGAAGTGTTGAAATACTTAAGGCAAGGTTAGTTTCCAAAGGCTTTTCCCAAGTTGAAGGGATTGACTATAATGAAACCTTTGCTCCTGTCCCAGAAATGAATTCCATCTGCCTTGTTCTTTCCCTTGCAGCCTTACATAACTGGGAATTCCATCAAATGGATGTCAAGTATGCCTTTTTACATGGTGATTTACAGGAGGAAATTTACATGGAACAACCTCCTGGATATGTTCAGGATAACTCTAGCCTTGTCTGTCTCCTTAAGAAATCTTTATATAGCCTTAAGCAAGCTCCTAGAGCTTGGTATGCCAAAATGGATATCTTTCTCCTTGACACTGGTTTTTCTAGATGCCATTCTAACCTCAATGTCTATACCAAGAAAGTAGGAAACCATCTCATCATACTTGTTATTTATGTTGATGATCTTATCCTTACTGGTAGTGACCCTAAACTTATAACCCATGTGAAATCCAATCTTAAGCAAAATTTTGAAATGTCAAACTTAGGACATTTGCATTATTTTTTTGGTCTCCAAGTTTTGCAAACCAAAGAAAGAATCTTTCTTTCCCAGTCTAAGTATGCTTGTGACCTTCTTCATCGCTTTCACATGGAATATTTTAAATCAGCCCCTTCTCCCTTCCAGTATGGAGTCAAACTTTTTGCCACTTGTACTTCCCTTGAAGTAGATGCCACCTTGTATCATCAGCTTGTTGGTAGTCTCTTATACTTGACTCATTCCCGTCCTGACCTTTCCTTTGTCATTGGTCGTGTTACCCGTTATATGCAAAAACCTCATGAAGGTCACGGGAAAGCAGCAAAAAGAATACTTCGATATATTCGAGGTACAATTCAGTTTGGGATTCATTACAGTACAGGGGGGAAACCTTTGTTGGTTGGTTTCACTGATTTAGATTGGGACGGTGATCCTGATAATCGAAAGTCTACTGCAGGTTATGTTTTCGGTCTGGGATCTGGACCTGTCACTTGGGCTTGTAAGAAACAACAAGCTCTTGCTCTTTCTTTAGCGGAAGTTGAATATCAAGCCGCAGTTAATGCCAGTCAGGAAGCAGTCAGGAAGCTTTATGGCTTCGACAGATCCTTTCAGAGTTTGGATTCAAGCAGCAACAACCTACTCCACTTTCGTACGACAATCAAAGTGCCATCAAGCTTGCCAAAGATCCAGTTCTACATCAGCGCAGCAAACACATTGAGCTACACATGCACTTCATCAAAAATCGTGTTCATGATCGTGTTATTGAAGTGCTCTATTTCCCTACAGATGACAAGTTGCAGACATCTTCACCAAGTCTCTTACAGAACGAAGTTTTCTAAACTTGGTCTATGTTAGGAGTTCAAGAATGTGTCCTTAAGGGGGGATAGGCTCTAATGCCTCCTTCCTTCTCCTAATAGTGTCACTTCTGTAAATCCTTCTATCCTATCCCAAGTTGTTCTTAAGGGGGAATGTTAGGATATTTAGACACTTAGGAGTTAGTTAAGATCAACTTGTGCAATATATCCGTTAGGTAAAAGTGTGTTTCTTTAGTATGCATTTGTAAATATTATAATCCGATGGTCACGATATGTTCTAGACATAGAGTGATCCGATGGTTCAACTTCTCTTAGATCATACCTACCATTGATCCATGGCTTAACACCCGATTGGTCCATGATCTCTATTCAAAGAGCATGGAGGGTTCTTAGATAGTTGATCGATTTTGAGAAGGTCATGTAACTTTCTTTATTTTGCATAATAAATTGCTCCAAGTAGTTATTTGGCTGGGGCCATGGACTATTTCCCTCTTGAGGTTTTTAACCACGCGACAAACATCAGTGTATGGATCTGTGACTCATTTGTGTGAAGTGGTTGCTCTAGGTGTTCGGTCTTTTGGGAGTACCCTGTGTATCCGAACAACTTTGCTGTTGTTTTTTTATTGCGAGTTGGTCGTATTGTTGTGCTACTACTGTTTTTTATTTGTGAGGGTTGGATGATCCATTTTACAGTCTTTTCCAGTTCTGGGTTCTCTCCTTTCACAAGTATGTTGGTCTAGTTGAGTATCATCCAAGTAACCTAATGCTAAGAGGTTGAAGTATGTTTAGAAGTATTTTTTCTGAGGATAAGGGAGCTCCACTCTAACATCTTATGTTGAGTTTGCATCTTTCCTCAAAATGAGCTGAACTGTGTGCATTAAAAAAATTTATGGATCTTGTGTCTTTAGAGTGGCTCCTTATGCAGTCCAATGAAGTGAAAGACAAAGAAGTTCATGCTCCTGGTATAGGACTAGGATGGGGTGTTACTGATGGTGGATTTTGCTCGAGGTAAGTAATTTTGGATAATTTTATGATGTATGAGTGAATAGTAGCATTGACTGCCAATATTCTGGATAACTCAACTTTATGATCTATAGCACATTTTCTAGTTAGTTCTTAAGTTCATGTGGATATTTAGACAAACATCATAGTGATGGGTCATCCTAAGAAATGTTAATATATGTTAACGATTGAGACATTCAAATCTTTATTAGATTTGAGTAAATAGAGCTCAAGGGGCATATTTCCCTCTATTAAGAAGTCATGGCATATTGGCATTTCCATGACTACATTATGTTATAATGCGTAATTGTGTTTGTGGTCTAATTCTAGTCAATTAGGATAGAAATGTTTTAAATCTATGTTCCAAGGAGTTTACTAGTTTGCAACCTGAATATCCAAACAATGAACACATATATGTTTATTTACAACATTCTTGTTGTTGTTTTAATTTGTGAAAGCAAAATCACACACATTGCTCAAAAGAAAAGTATGGTATATATCATCTATTGTATACTCACTTGGCATATTAATTGAGAGAATATAATGTTCTACATTAGTTGCTACAACTATAGTGTATAAGAAAAAAGAAGAGGAGATCAGTAATTGACGCATAGGCAGAGTTTCAGTAATTATCTTTTTCTATTTATGGATGGACCTATATTTAGTGTACAGATTTTTCTCTCTCGTTAGTCACTTGTTTTCAGTGAAGATAACTTTAAATTTTTATGGTGGATATTTTGGTTTTTTACCTTCTTGATCTTATATTACCCAATTGTATGCATATAAATGACACCAATACTGACTTTAGTGACTTTGAATCCTTTTGCAGCCTTATGAGTTGACATTTCATAGGACTCATCATTTGAAGAATCCATAAAATGAAAATTTACAAGTGACTTGTTACCTTACTTTGAGGTATTAGATTTTTATAAAAGTGGGTTTTAATTATTAGAATTAGCTCTACTTGGTGGTTAATTTAATTGACTTATTCTTCGGTGATGCCCTCTAAATATGAATTCCTTGTTTGATATACAGACAATTCCTGACAAGTGTATTCTTGATTTTTACATGTATCACGACTTGTCTTGTTTTTGGTCATTACGTGAGCATAATCTCTATATCAACATGATTAAGGGTAATCGTTTATATCAATCTTCTATCTGATCTACAACCATTTTCTTAGATCAATTTAAACACAAGCTCTTTTCTGCAAAAACATCTTACTTGCCTTTATGATAATCTTAGTATTCTATGTTGTTTGTCTATGCTCACACTTTGAGTTTATCTTTGATGGTCATTTTAATAGAGTTATATTTTCTATCAGGATCTTCCATTGTGACGTTGCTTGAGTAGTGACTGTGAAGGAATTCTTGTTTTATTTTAGACAATTGGGCCTTATTCTTGGCATCGAATGGCTAGTATTTTATGGGTATGTTGTTAGATCAACAGGTTTATAATAATTAACACCGTTTTTTATATCAATATGCTCTTAGTCCTCCAGTGGATGGTTTTAGAAATCTTGTATGTTGAATGTGTAAGAATTGTAGAATAGTTATCTAACTTGTAGACTTGTAGCACAATATTGTATCAATAACATAATACATGCTCTAAGTAGTTTTTCCATATAAATTACAATACTAGGATTTATGAATAGCTATGACAAACAAGAAAATATAGTGTGTACTACACAATTAGAACGTAATCATTGTTCCAGATTCCATCACAATCAAGGTATGTCAAGACTGTTGAGCATGATAATGCCATTTCTTCTAGGCTGTGAATGGTTCAAACTTCATATTCCAAGGTAGCATAACATAGAGCTGAAATATTGCACTTGTTAAGTTGTATGAGGTAGGAAAATGGAGGTAAGATATGATAGAAGGATGCCATTGAAAGTAGGAGATTTGGGTTGGATGGATGTTTCTCAATCCTTTGAGGATGCATGCGTGCCATTTTCTCATTTTTCTTCCTAATAAAATTTCTCAAGACTTAAATAAATTCTATACTAATAAGTAATAGGCTATGTGCTTGAAATATATATGCTATCTTATACAGTTTTGAGGAGGACATTTATTCTCTGATACTCATTGCCTACCAACATCATTGTAAGTGCCTAGAGGTATTCCTAGATTTGAAATACAATCTTTGCTATGAATTCTATATTTTTTTTAAAACATACACAGTAAACGTCACTATAGCGACATACTAATGTTGATATAGCAACACAGTGGCGTAGCTATAGTGACACACTAGTGCTTAGTCGCTTCTAATTTTCCACGAACTATCATCGCTATATCGATGCCTTCACGTTGCTAGTTTTTGTTCCTATAGTGATGCACTGTCGTTGCTATTTCGACAAATGTGTGGCACTATAGCAACAACAAGACGTCGCTCTAGCGACACATTATGACTTAGGCGCGTGAATTTTCCACAATCCTCCGTCGATATAGCGACTCCAAGATGTTGTAGCGACGCATTATGACTTAGGTGCATGAATTTTCCAAAAACAATCGTCGCTATAGCACCTCCAAGACGTTGCTCTAGTGACATGTAAACGTCGCTATCGCGAAGCCCATAGGTTTTCGAAGCATAGGCCGCAATCACCGCATGTCATCAATGTTCTTTTGCTATACCGACGGAATATTCGAAGTGTGGCTAATGATACAAAAATTTGGGCTTCTATTCGTTGCTATAGCGATAGAAAAGTGTTGCTATAGCAATGATTTTCTGTGGGAAAAAAGTTCACATGTACTAGTGTTATATATGTGTGTGTGTGTGTGTGTGTGTGCATGTGTGTGCCAAGGAGACCTAATTTTAGAATCATTGCATCTTGTCATGTGCATTTGATACAATGTATAAGGAGGTTTCCCCCTCAAAGAGGCTTCTTATGCATCTCTTTATTCCATTCTCTAGGCGTTGTCCTGTTACTCTTTTTTCTATTTTTATGTTATTTTGGAATTTGGTGCATGGCATGAGTCATATGAACTTTTATCTTGTTCCAAATGACAGTGTTTACCAAAGTAATGCAATGTAGTTAGCAAAGAGAGGACTTGGAGGACCTGTTGTCTTTGCTACTTGCAATCAATTTGCATTCATTAACATGAGTCATAACCAAGTGATGATAGAAAAAATCTTAGAAATGAGATGACTGAGAAGTGTAGTCACTCAGTGACTGCAAATGCAATCTTCTATGCCGGAATAGGAAACCTTCTTTGTAAGGTAGAAGATAGAATAGTTTTCTTTGGTCTACAATGAAGGGTTGTACATAATTGTTCTCTTTGGTATGCAGTAGAGGATCGTACGTGAGGACCTCCATACTCCATTTGTGAAATACAATGTCTAGTCATATGACATAGAAAATTAAGCCTTTATAAGGAAGCATGCATTCATCGTTGCAAGCAAGAAACTTGTACATAGGTGTGCTCTACATAAGGATATCAATGTTAAGAGGGGTGCTTTGGCTGACAATTGTGTTTTTATCTATATAATTTTGAACCATATAATTGTTTCCTTCCAAATGGAGATAGTGCCCTAATCAAAATACTTGATGTTCCAGTATGTATAACCAAGGTATCTAGGAATTCTATCCATTTTTTGGACAAGATGGAAAGAACAGTGTCATAGAGATTGATGCCTTAATATGTTAAAGTTGAAACTAATAAAAAATGAAGCATTACTATGTTATGAGCATGATTAGGAATTCAAATTTTTGAACCAGTAATGATTGCTTACATGCAACAAAAGGGAATTCTATCAATTTCCTGGACAAGATGGAAAGATCAGTCATACAAATTGATGATTAAATATATGTTCAAGTTGGTACTGATAGAAAAGGAAGTATGACTATGCTATGAGAATGATTAGGAACTCAAAATTTTGTGCAAGAAATGATTACTTACATGCAACATAAGGCCTTCCTGATGTGGCTCTTCACTTTGTCAAAGATGAGTAGGCATATTGAGGAGGCACGGTATAAGCCAGACACAATCATGTGATATGTGATAACAAATCAATAATCAAATATTTTCCCATATTTTTTTTTGTATAGCTCTTCACTTTGTCAAAGATGAGTATACCTATGGAGGAGGCACGATATAAGCCAGACACAATCATGTGATATATGATAACAAATCAATAATCAAATATTTTCCCATATTTTATTTCTATAGTACATAGGAGCGTTACACTCCTACATCAATTTCCTTTTAGTTTTCTATTGATTGTTCGTGTGGAGTATCATGTCAAACTGCATCGCTTTCTTCCAATTCTCAATAGAGAGGTGCACATTGGTCAAGTAGAAGGCCCTGACAAATGGTGATAAATACTCAGCCTGCTGCAGAGTATTCAATGCATCTGCAACAAGCATGCTAACCCTTTGATCTTAAACAGTTTTGATCCAAGGGTTAACATGCTTGCTGCAGGTGCATTGAATAATCTGCAGCAGGCTAAATATTTATGGCCATGACAAATGCTTAGGTCAGATATCATTACAAATGCTTAGGTCAGATATCATTACAAACTATAAAAGGTCAAACATAGTGAAATTCATTATAAGGCACAAATCAATAATGATGTCCTTTATGATGATAATTATACCCTCTCTAATAATGATTAGATTGATGTTGATATTTTGGAGAATAATTATCATGATTTTTCAAACTGATCCATTTGGAAAATATATGCATTGAGACATTGTTTCTTATTATATTTATAAATTAGTTTAAAAAAAATGAAAATGATGATAGTTTATTTCAAACAACGATTATTGTAAAAAAAATTATATACAGTCAATTTTATTGTAATATATATATATATAACACTTCAAAATGATGATAGTTTATTTTAATCAACAATTATTGTAAAAAAAAATTTATATTGTCACTTTTATGGGAGTGATTTAACACTTATTTTAAAGATTTTTTTGAAAATGATGATAGTTTATTTCAATTAACAATTATTGTAAGTTTTTATATAGTTGCATAAGAAAATTTGATTGATCTTAATGATTAAATAATAAAATTAATGGTATCTTCCAAAATAGTTAAATAAAATAATGTAAAAAAATTGAAACATTAATGTCTATCTTTTAATGGTACTTCATCTTTTGTTTTTTGTTTGTTTTGGTATGGTTTTGAAAATTAATGAGGAGCATCACCTCAATCTTTTGATGGGCAGTGGTAGTGGTAGTGGTAGCAATATTAAAGTTGAACTTGTGGCCCTTTGGGGGCTATTGCACTTTGTTGTTCTGAATTGTAATACCTATTTCCATGTCTTTGGAGATTCTGAAGTGATTATCAAATGGGATAAAGGTCTGTATTTTCTTCAAGTTCTACAACTTGCACACTAGTGCAAAAGGATAAAATATCTTATAACAAAATTTTCTAGAATTTCAATTTGTCACATTTGCAGGACCTTTAACAAGGAAGTTGATTATCTATCGAAATAAAATTGTGGATTTCCCTAATGGTACTCTCTTTGTTGAAGAAGTTATCAAAGACTCAGTGGTTTATGAAGGCTCTGTCATGTTGATAAGCTGACTTTAGCTCTAGTCAGGTGATTTTGTTGGTCTGTAGTTTTTTGTGTTTCTTTCCAGCTTAGCTAGCTTTAATGGAGGCTGGAAACTAACTGTCATGTTTTAATGTATTGGGTATGGGGCTTGTTTTCTGTCTTTTTAGCTAGAATGTCGGTTGGTGTTATGGTTGTCATGTTATGGTATGGGTTTTTGCAGTCTAAATATTTTTGGGTTTTGTCTATGATTAATACTACAACTAGTAGTATTGATTGATTGTAATACTTTATATATTCTTTGATACTTTGGAATAGCAAGAAACATCCTTTTTTTTCACCGAAAAAATATAATTCTTGAATACTCCTTCAGGTTGGGAGTTAGTGATAATTTGGAGCACTTGTTATGATGATGGCCCTAGATCAAAACACGATAGGATTCTCTTTGTGTTAATGTAGTTGGGAAAGTCTTCTTGAGGTGTGATGTTGACTTAATGTGATAAGAATCAATGATCTTTCAGAGTATTTCAATTTCAATGGAAGAAGTGATCATATTCTCTCTTATCTGAGAGAGATTGTAGTTATTATTGTCATACAAATTCCCCCCCTTTAAAATTAAGTCACCCTAGTATACTTGGGAATTGATACAATAAGAGGAAGAGGTGCAATCGAACAACATTATCAATTAAGGTTATGTTTGCAACAAAGGTACTTCCGACCTTATAAACCACCCTCTGCAATTTTGTGTCTCAATGGAAGGGAAGTACTATGGGAATTGGTTGGGAAGTAAATTTGTTGTTGGTATGCTTGGAAACAATAATTTAAGAAAAAATAAGTTAAGGAAGTAACCTTATTCTCAACGATCTTCTATGAACCCTCTTTTGTGTCCTTATGCATTATTCTCCATGATTCATTATGATTTAAGTTGTGTAACAATAGTTGATAACTAAAATATACACACGTGAATGCATGCAAACAAAATTCATGAGACCTACTTCAGCCTTGTTAAGTAGGGGAGTCACCATTCTTAGTTATGGCATTTTATTAGAGGTGTACAACAAATGATATTTCATTATTGAAAACATGTAAAACAATTGTCCATTGGGGAAACGAAAAATCTAGATCAATTATGGTCATTGAGTTTATAGAATATTAGAATATTTAATCATAGATGGTAACATGAATTCAAATTCAGTCATACCTTGTCTAGAAACCATAAGACCATAATTTGATTTTTAAAGTGTTGTTCAATTATTTATGATGGAGAGAAATATTGGCATAAATACCAAAAAGTTAAAAAGGATTACTTATAGTGGAAGAATAAATCCTACCATTAGAAACGAAGTTTAAGTTCATCTATAAAAAATTAAACCACATATAACTTTAGAAAAACAATTAGATATGTAAAAGTCTACCACAAAAATTATCCATTTTGAAAATCTCTATGTAGGTACAACAAAACTTTTAAACCTTCAGTTGTTAATCCATCAATTATTCTTAGTTCGAGATTGGCATTAACTTCTATTTAGGATCTAGAAACTATTGGTATGATCATGTGTCTTCAAATTAATTGAAGACTATTAGACATTTTCTAAGCTTAAATGAGATTATATCAAAGAATATGTTAAAATGGTTTTTGGAATGGGATTTTGAGCTTTCATAGCTATGTGTAAGACCTAAGATAACTCAAAAAATCTCAAATAAACCCTTATTCTAATTTTTGAGTTGTTTTTTGCTTAAACAAACCAAAAAAATAGTTCTTTGATGTTGTCTAAACAAACTTTGTTAGGTTGGATGACCAAGTTGCAATCATCTAATCATCGCCACTTCCTTGACAAAGTTGCATTCATCATTATTGAAACCACTGCCACCATCATTGCCATCATCGTACAATAAAATTCCCCATATAATGGTTGTCTAGTCAAAATTCATTGTAGAAATTGGGCATATGTTTGTAAATTTACCATTATGCTTTGCGTTCATTAACTCATTTTAATACTAAAAGTTACACCGGGGAACCCAATTTAGAGTGTTTGATGATCGAATTAGACCCATCATATATCATGCGAAGAAGATAGAATTGAAGTGTTTTTAATTTTTATTTTTATTTTGATACACTTTAACAAGTTTTTCATCAATTGAGTGTATATATAAAACAATGCCTTGTACCACTTCCTTTTGCACCCATTGAGTGGGCAATTATGCAATTATGAGAATGAAAATTGGAAATTGAACTTTTGTGAAGAATGATTGGAGAAGTGTGTACCAATAATGACCTTACCTACTAGGTTACTAGGCACATTCTATTTTGACATGTGCATAACATAAGTTATATACTCAATGATGTTAAGTGAATGGCTTGATGTAAAAATTCTATACCATTGGAATTTATCAACTAAATCAGTGACAATAGTAGGGAATCAATGATACTTGCTTATATTCGAAAAATATTTTGTATTCCTTAGAATTGCATCGAGTGTGCCCTACATTATGGCCTAACTTCAATGGCTTCAAAGAAAGTTGTTTAGGAAGGTTGAATCCTCAATAGGGATCCTAGAGAAGTTTGAGAAGGAAAAATCATGCAGTGCAACAACTCAATTATAGATTGTTCACACTCCCTAATGTGGACCCGTGGATAAGCCCTACCTTACAAGTGAAAAATACATGACCTTGATTGATTATTTTCTATGCATATTGGGTATATTTTCCTACGTAGAGAATTCAGGTCCTAAATAAATTCATGGATTTTAAGGGTCTTTCTAAAAATCAACATGCCCAATCTATCAAAATTCCACTTATTAATGATAGAGAGAATGTTAATAATGAATTTCAATTTTTTTCACCATGTTATGCATTTCTTGCTAGTGCATTGTTCCTTATACCTCAACATAATAGATTGCAAAAATAGAACTCTTATTGAGATGGTTAGGTTCATGATTCATACTAAGGGGATGGACTATAAAATTTAGGATGAGAAAGTGAGTTTTCCATGTTATATTTTGAACAACTTTATATTGTGACACCTGAAGAGGCTTTGAGTGGCTGCAAGATAAGTTTTTCTCACTTCAAGGTTTGATGTGTTGATTAGGCCCACATTTTGTATGAGAATATTGTTTCAGGGGAAATCCCCTAATAGTTATGGGTTGAATACATCACAGAGCGATGCCCCATAGAGCTACTCAAACAATCCTTTCAAGAAAGCAATTAAGACATATTTACAACTATTTAGGAATTTGAAAACAAGGGACCAAGGGCCTACTTGTAATCCAACAATTGTAGAAGATCCCTTCTTCAATATTTGATCCAAATGTGTCCTTGAAAACCTGCAACCACCAACACAAACAAGAACACAAACAAAAAAACTGCAAATTTAAAGAATTAACTGCAAATCAAATGCATTAAATTACCACGATAATAAATAGCAAGAGTTTAACACATTATAGTATATGAAAGACAGTTCTTTATATAATAAAAACAACAAGATACAAGAAGGATATCACCCGCTCATGGTTGCAACATTGTTCTGAACCAAAATCTGAGTTCCTTCGCTCGGTCCAAATAGATACACAACTCCTCCATGCTCCACACAAAACAAGGCTAAAGAGATAATATTGTAGTTTCTTAACTAGATAAAAAGTGGAGGTCATTGGAAACGTATATTTATAGATATGGGAGAATGGTTTGCATTCCTAGGACTAGGGTAGTGGATTCAATATGCAAAATTTCAGCATAAGGATGTTATACTACTCTCTCCTCCTTCTCATGCTTTTCGTATCCTCTTTTATACTTTTGGGGAGGAAGTTAGGGAAGTTATGGTAGCTATCTATGAGGAAAAGGAGGCTAGAACCCATGAAACTCTTTTCACTTTTCTCAAGAATTTATTTATTGGTTAACCTAAAATCAAGACATTTGCAGGCTAAACACTAGAAGGGGGCATAGATGCATACTCACTACCAAGGCATGTATGTGCATGAAACAAGGGGTTTTTTAGGGTTTAAACTAGGAAGGGATAGTTAATTATTAAACCAAAAAAGGACAAGGAAGTCTGCAAAGGGGATGAAGATTATAGAAAAGGATAAAGTGAGCATATTTGCAATGATGTGGAAAAATATGCTATAACGTATGCCCCCTAATGTGTGAGGTCAGAAGGACAATTGATGGTCGAAATACATTATAAATCTTCAGAAGTGTGTGCATGGTGGATCCGAAAGAAGTAGTAAAAAAACTGCCATAGGCAATAACCTACAACTAAACAAGTCAAAACTCTCTCTTCCCAAGGCGAGCATACCCATGCTTAGGAGTAACAAAGATCATGGTCACCAAATCGAGTACACTGCAAATCCATGTGATATATATAAGCAGTGATCATGGCCACCAAAGGATGAATACACTGTGCATCCATGTCTACAGATATCATAGCCACGAAGCAATACACAATGGATCTATGTATGAGAATCAAATGAAGATATTTGTAAATAAGTACTAGATAGATTAATCTCCATAAGAATCAATTTCATAAATGATTAGATTTCAATCCAACACAACTCAATTCATAACACAAAGATGTGATGTCATATAATGGACTTGAGGTCTTCAAACCAACCAATATGAGTATGATTGCAAACCATGTGAATAGATGTGTTGAATTTGAACACCGTAAGACACCATTTGATTACTGATCATTAATGTATACCATTAACAAATGTGATCCAACTCGCCAATAATGATAATGAGGGGCAAGGTAACCTAGTACTATCTAGCAAATAGATGTTTTGGCGTTGAACACTTGTAGACTCTAATGATCGGGGGACATTGATGTATTCTCACTATTGATAGTGAAAAAACCTACTACTAATGATTGCAAGTTCCAAGGTACTAAAAATAATATATTATTTCAAATCAATGGGAAGTGATCTGTTAGAAAGAAGGCATTAAGGCATCCCCCATCATCCAACACAAGGTAGTTCCAAAAGGATAATGATTTGGTAGGACAAATTGATTGATTGTGAAACATACTTAACTCACGGAAAGGATGACGTGCAAAATTATAGAGTTTCGAGGAGTGACCTACATGGGTTAAAAACTTCCCTTGAACAGGAGCACGACACACTAAGTGATTGATGAAACATAGACTCAAAAATGAAACAGACATAATTCTATGATATATGAGACATCAACATACTTCTCCATAATGACTAAAATAGTAACCAGTCGAAGGAGAAATACATAAATGAGTTCAGCTTCCTAAAGCCATACTAAAAACTCAAATTGTGGAGAAAATGACTCAATACAATGTGCTTTGTTCAAGGATGACACAACTCCTACCAGACATAAATAAGAATTGTCTCTTTTCCATATCTCATGTTGGAATATTTTATTTTTTGTCTTTTTCATATTATTAAATCCTAAAAATGAATAAGAGCATGTTATAATATAGTAGAATAAACAAGTGACGTAGAGTATGAAACTATGTTCCGAGCGCATGGAACAAACCTATGAAAAACAACATGCAAAGAAGGTATTGAGCAAGAGGTGGACACTCATCAACATGTTTCTTTGAGGGATAGAGTCGAAAATGCAAATGCAACGGATGTAATTGACAAGTAACATGATGAATGTAATGGTAGTATAAAAGTTGCAACAAAGCATTAGGTATAGTTTTGCAAGTAGCAATGAACAAAGGAAAGTGCATAATGAACAAAAATGGGAGTCTTATATGGAATGGCCAAAAATATATGAGAAAGAGAGGTATGCAACTTCTTCTCAAAGTCATGGTGAAACTATAAAGGGTCCCCAATCCTATAAAAAAAACTCAGCATGGGCACCAAAATTGAAAAAGGGTGTTGACTACAGTGTCCCATGAACATGGTAGGCTCTTATATCAAAGTGGTGGAATATGTAGATAAAGATGGTTGACACAACAATATCCAACATGTTCAACCCTATGGAAAATTCAGATAAAAGAAGGTTCAAATGCATCATAACAGAGGGGATCCCTAAACCTATATTATGCAATTTTCTGAATATACTCGATTAGATGAAGCAACATACCAAAAATATATCCCTAAGCAACCATGAGTCCAATTAAAATTGATGTCTCCAAGAAACAACAATACCATGATCATATCTAAAAAGAAAGATCTCATATAGGTCACTTTGGTAGAAGTATTCCTAACTTCAATATCTTCAAGATTTTACCAAGGCATATTTTACCAGTGAAGACTCAATATCTCCAAGGCTTGAGGACCTACAATCCATAAGATCAAATTCATGATGAAGATTGAAAATAAAATAAATAATGCAGTACATAGAAACTGGCCATCATCGCATGCGTAAAAAAATATACAAGTAGAATCAGACTGAGGGGATTCCAAAGACCCAAAAATTCCAATGTCTAAGGATCTATAAAGAGAGATTCAGTCTCAAAAGGAAAATCAAGACTAAATTTGATTGCAAGTGGGTCCAATCCAATTAGATGATCTTTAGAAAGGACGTCAATATACAAAGGAATGTTAGACTCGATCATAGCCTCTAGTAAATTTTCATATAAAAGAAGTACATGATCCCAGAGAGAACACATAACCAAAACATTCATTTGGGTCAATAGGGTGGAGATTAAACTCCAATGCCTCCATTGGATGAATCGCCTCATTAACTATGGGGTCCAAATCCCACGAAGATAAGCATCAATGCAGATGCTTCCTCTCAGTAGAAATTGGACATGAGGGATATACGTAATTCACCCCTGGCGAGTTACTGTCTACTGAAACACTAGGAACAGACAAATGATATACTTGGTCTAAACTCGGGTAAAGAGAAGGATAAACAAATGAAAGGTAATGAATATTGATAATGCTTATATTGTGAGGAAAATGCATCACTTGAAAGAACGTAGACACCATGGCATTCATAGCATATAGATAATCATCGACAACGAGCATATTGAAGTCGAAAGGGCCCCCCAAAAACATAAAAACGACTAAGACAGTATTCCCACCTAATGAAATAGGAAATTGAGGAATAAATCTCAAATTTGCAATAGGCCTTCTATCAAAATCCAACCATTGATTAACAATTAGTATAAGTTTGGGAGATCCCACTATTAGAATTATTGTGCCATTAGATCTTCAGGAAATGAGTGCAATCAAATTCTTAATTATTATGCAGTGACAAAAGGAATGAATAGTGCACACTAAACAAAACAAATATCATAAGAAACAGACAAGTATTGCTAAGATAATTACAATATAAAATTCATTTCATCCTAGCAGTATACAATGGTAATACATAAAGGAGAATTTGAATCATGAGAGATGAATTCGAATCTACCAACTCAATCTGACTGCATGCATAACTAGAAGTGTCTAAATCACTATCGGAGTTCAAATGGATAACTCCAGATGTCTAATCCAGTCTCTCAATCAGTTACAATCAATCAAATTAGTCTAAATGCAGTGGTAGGTGAGAAGTAGGTGACAACTGACGCCTTCCCACATGCATCCATGCATAACTAGCGCTAACTAAACTAGAGGATATCTAACTGAATGTAAATGAAGCATAACTAAGCTTAACTAGTTACCAACTGCCAACAATTGAAGGAGGTTGGTGTCGAGACTCCCAATGGCTCCTAAAATGTAGGGATTGGTCTAGGAGGTGCCTAAACTGATGCATGAAAGCACAGTCTGTTCCAGTTAGCCTCTATCGGTGTTCCCCGCACTCTAGTGACTGGCACATGTTGCCCCATTAGGCCAAGTGGACCCAAGGGTACTAGTGGACCCAATAATAACTAAATGACTCCTAAGTTAGGCAAATATATTCTAATAGACAGTTCAGAAATTGGAAAATTATAAATCCAAACACCCCCCCTGAATCTTAACTTTGACAATTGTGGACCCTAGTAACAAGGCCAAAATTCACCCATATACATTCTAAAATATAAAAAATAATGCTTAATAAACCGAAGAAATAGCGGAAAAACTCATGGGAACCCCCCCCTTAAGATAAGCAGTGAATCAAGAAAATCAAGTTAAAAACTTGCAAAATATTTTGATGCAATTTGCAGCACTATCCAGCAACAAAGAAGTATTATGGTTCTTCTGTGCAGCAACATCCTGAATCTGTGCATGTGAACCTCTGAATCCAAACTAAATGATCATGTCTAGAGGAATATCCCTCTTTGGAAAAAGAAGAATATGCTCAAGTGAATCAGAAATATAGACAGTTGCTAGATGAAAACTGGACCCATCATAGAGCAACTGAAATCAACTGATGAGAGAGAAACGGTGCTTGAGAATACGAACCATGTGAGGAATACCCAAGAAACTAATATATTGTAGCCTTGAAAATCAAACCATGTGAGGTAAAATCATCCCCAAGTGTTAGGAGCAAGTGTCCAGGCGAATGCATAATGTCTCCATATTTACTAGTTCTGTGAGGAGATGAGCGTGTGATCAAATAGATAGGTAGAGAATCCATGGGACCATGGAGAGAAAATGCTTGAACTCCATAATCTGATATAACTTTAGAAATAACCAATGATTCACAAAATATAATATCAGCAAACTCATAAGAGGAAACTAACATCAAATCCCAGCAGCAAGTTTGAAGAAGACTTGCGGTACTTGATTTGTCACACCAAAATTGATGAGACCATCTACAAGCATGACTAAACTTTGAAGCCTCTTGGAACTTAAAACTTGAACCAAATAATATCATATCAGACCCAAATAAGATCATATCATATCCAAATAAGTTCATATCAGATCCGAGAGTGTGGAAGGATATCAAAACCCCAGCAACAATTTTGAAGGAGACTTGTGGTACTTGATTTTTCACACCAAAATGGATGAGAGCAGCTACAAGATTTATTGAAATCTCTTGAAACCTAAAACCTGAACCAAATAATATCATATCAGATCCAAATAGGTTCATATCATATCCAAGAGTGTGCTCCACAGAGATGGTAGATGCACAATTTTCTCCTTCTTCAAGATTATGAGTATTGGTGCATGCACTCATGTAAGAATTTGTTGGAAGCTCTAGATCAACGAGAGTGAATAGATCACTCCTACAATCTGATATTATTTCCAAAATATCCATGGTATTACTTATTTTCACACCAGCAACATCATTAGAGATAGAGAACTCAAATTCCTCTTCATTTTCGGAAACAATCACCGGTAAATTATGCATAGAATTTAAAATAGAAGAATAACTGGAGATTTTTTGCATAGAATGGAAGGATATTTTTTCTTCAAAAATAGAGATTTGAATGTCTTCTTCTGGATCAGCCATGTGAGAAGATGAGATATCATAGATCTTATAAACTTTTGGAGCAGCAAGAGAAGGAGCCACTCCAAGGAGACTTTCTTCGATTCGAATTGAATGTGTGGAAGATTCTACTTCTTCTTCATCTTAAACAATTTGCTTTGTTGTAGGAGAGGGAACATAGAGTCCATTCTTGAACTCAGGATGTTGCATTTTATTTGAACCTTTCTCAACAGCTGGGATTTTAGAGTCATCTCCCATATGACTGCTAGGTCCTTCTGATAGACGGAAAGTGATGAAGGATTCCTTGGAGGCAACCATGTGGTTGGATGCTCCAGAATCTATCAAGTATTCCTTCGACGGAGTGAGGCATGACATCTCTCATGTTCTTCAGTATTCTCTCCATCATCAGACATCTCAACACCTTGTGGAAGGGAAATATTGTTATGTACAAGAGTTTTCAACTGGTCGAGGATCTTCTTCATGCACGAGTCCTCTAGGTGAAAACCCCTCATACAATAGGGACACGTTTTCTTTTCAAACCTTTTCTTCTTCTTGGAGCACGAAGCTCCTTCTGAAGTTTTTTTATTCTCTTTAGGCTTCAAATCATATGCTTTAGGCTCCTTCCCCTTAGGTCTCCCTTTAGCTTGCGCTTTGGTAGAGTCTATCACTCGGAGAGCTTTGTTTTTGGAAGTTTGGATGACTCCCATCTGGATGAACTTCTCTTGCTCCTATAATAAGGACTCGGCAAAGGAATCAAGTGAGGGCATCTTCCAATTGGGAATGGAAGCTCTCCCGAAATGGAAAATAGAGACAAATATAGAATACTCAGTACCTAGTTTGATGAGTATGAAGAGCACATGCTGCTCATCCTTTATTTCTATTCCGCATTGAAGTGCAAGAGAATTGAATTTTGTAAAGAACTGTTGTATGGTTTCGAAACTGTTGGGATTCAAGTCTATCAACTCGTTCTCCAAAAAGTGTCCCCAAAGCTCATCTTTCTTGCCAAACAAATCTTCAAGCATATCCCAAGCTTCTTTGGGAGTCATCAAACCTTAAAGGTGAAATAGGAGGTATCTGGATATGTGAGTACATAGATAACCAAAATCTTCATCTAAGCAATTCAGAAACTTGTTTTTCTTAGTTGGATGATGGGGCTTAGCCTCCCTTCCCAGTATTATCCTAAAGTATCCCCTGTTGCACAAGGAAACTTGCATATCTTCCCTCCAAGCAACATAATTGAAGGGTGTTAGGATCCGAGGTGCGGAAGGTTGAGAATCCATAATTCTCCTGCTAATCAGAAAATATATTCAATCAAGCTACGTAGCACCTGTAGAAATTCACTACAAAATCAAAACCATTCGCACTATATCAGAATCAATCCTTCCCTCTTGACATGTACACTTTCTCAAGGTCCATCATGCCCACATCGCCACTTTGAACGAATTCAAAGGAAGCAAGGCACTCTTTGTGGGAATTCTGTGGAAACCCAGCTGCTTTTGGTATACAATGGAGAGTAGACAGACTTAAAGCTTTCTTGAGATGGATCTAATAACATATTAGAATTATTGTGCCATTAGATCTTTAGGAAATGAGTGAAATCAGATTCTTAATTATTATGCAGTGAAAAAAGGAATGAATAATACACACTGAACAAAACAAATCTCACAGGAAACAGACAAGTATTGCTAAGATAATTACAGTATAAACTTAATTTCATCCCAGCAGTATACAATGGTAATACATAAAGGAGAATTCGAATCATGACAGATGAAGTCGAATCTATCAAATCAATATGAATGCATGGATAACTAGAAGTGTCTAAATCACTATCAGAGTTCAACTGGATAACTCCAGATGTCTAATCAAGTCTCCCAATCAGTTACAATCAATCAAACAAGTTTAACTGCGGTGGTAGGTGAGAAGTAGGTGAGAACTGGTGCCTTCCCACATGCAGCCATGCATAACTAGCACTAACTAAGCTAGAGGATATCTAATCGAGTGTAACTGAAGCATAACTAAGATTAACTAGTTACCAACTGCCAAAAACTAAAGGAGGTTGGTGTTGGCACTCCCAGTGGCTCCTAAAATGTAGGGATTGGTCAAGGAGGCACCTAAACTTATGCATGAAGGTGCAGTCAATTGCAGTTAGACTCTATTGGTGTTCCCCACACTCTAGTGACTGGTACATGTGGCCCTATTAGGCCAAGTGGACCCAATGGTACTAGTGGACCCAAAAATAACTAAATGACTCCTAAGTTAGGAAAATATAATCTAATATACAGTTTGAACAAGGGAGGATTATAAATCCTAACACCCCCCCTGAATCTTAACTTGGACAATTGTGGACCCTGGTAACAAGGCCAAAATTCACCAATATACATTCTAAAATATAAAAAATGATGCTTAATAAACCAAGGAAATAGGGGAAAACCTCATGGGAAACCCCCCCCCCCCCCCCCCTCAAGGTAAGCAGTGAATCAAGAAAATCAAGTTAAAAACTTGCAAAATATTTTGTTGCAATTTGCAGCACTATGCAGCAACAAAGAAGTATTCTGGTTCTTGTGTGCAGCAGCATCCTAAATCTATGCATGTGAACCTCAGAATCCAAAATAAATTATTATGTCTAGAGGAATATTCCTCTTTGGAAGAAGAATAATATGCTCAACTGAATCAGAAATATAGACAGTTGCTAGATGAAAATTGGACCCATGTAGAGCAACTGAAATCAACTGATGAGAGAGCAGCGATGCTTGAGAATTCGAACCATGTGAGGAACACCCAAGAAACCAATATATTGTAGCCTTGAAAATCGAACCATGTGAGGTAAAATCATCCCCAAGTGTTAGTAGCAAGTGTCCAGGTGAATGCAGAAGGTCTCCATATTTACTAGTTCTGTGAGGAGATGAGCATGTGATCAAATAGATAGGTAGAGAATCCATGGGACCATGGAGAGCGAATTCTTGAAGTCCATAATATGATATAGCTTCAGAAATAGCCAATTATTCACAAAATATAATATCAGCAAACTCATAAGAGGAAACTAACATCAAATCCCCAGCATCAAGTTTGAAGAAGATTTGTGGTACTTGATTTGCCACACCAAAATTGATGAGACCAGCTACAAGCATGATTGAAGGATCTTAGAACTTAAAAATTGAACCAAATAACATCAAATAAGATCCAAATAAGATCATATCAGATCCAAATAATCTCATATTAGATTCGAGAGTGTGGAATGATATCAAAACCCCTGCAGCAATTTTGAAGGAGACTTGCAGTACTTTATTTTTCACACCAAAATTGATGAGAGCAACTACAAGATTTACTGAAAGCTCTTAAAACTTAAAACCTGAACCAAATAATATCAGATCATATCCAAATAAGATCTTATTAGATCCAAATAGGTTCATATCATATCTAAGCATGTGCTCCACCGAGATGGTAGATGCACAATTTTCTCCTTCTTCAAGATTCTGAGTATTGGTGCATGCACTCATGTAGGAATTTGTTGGAAGCTATAGATCAATGAGAGTGAATGGATCACTCCTACAATCTGATATTATTTTGAAAATATACATGGTATTACTTATCTACACACCAGTAACATCATTAGAGATAGAGAAATCAAATTCCTCTTCATTTTCTGAAACAATCACCGGTAAACTATACACAGAATTTAAAATAGAAGAATTGCTGGAGAATTTTTGCATATAATGGAAGGATATTTTTTCTTCAAATATGGATATTCGAATGTCTTGTTCTAGATCAGCCATGTGAGAATATGAGATATCATAGATCTCGTGAAATTCTAGAGAAGTAGGAGAAGGAGTCACTCCAAAGAGACATTCTTAATTCAAATTGACTGTGTGTATGATTCTGCTTCTTCTTCATCTTGAACAATTTGCTTTGTTGTAGGAGAGGGAACATAGAGTCCATTCTTGAACTCTGCATGTTGGATTTTATCTGAACCTTTCTCAATAGCTGGGATTTTAGAGTCATCTCCCATATGACTTCTAGGTCCTCCTGATAGAGGGAAAGTGATGAAGGATTCCCTAGAGGCAACCATGTGGTTGGATGCTCCAGAATATATCAAGTAAGCCTTTGACGGAGTGAGGCATGCCTTCAAGACATGGTATATCTCATGTTCTTAATTCTACTCTCCATTATCATGCATATCAGCACCTTGTGGAAGGGAAATATTGTTCTATACAATGAGAGTTTTCAACTGGTCGAGGGTCTTCTTCATGCATGAGTCTTCTAGGTGAAAACCCTTCATACAATAGGGACACTTTTTCTTTTCAAACCTTTTCTTATTCTTGGAGAATGAAGCTCCTTCATAAGTCTTCTGATTCTCTTTAGGCTTCGAATCGGATGCTTTAGGCTCCTTCCCCTTAGGTCTCCTTTTATCTTGCGCTTTGGTAGAGTCTGTCACTAGGAGAGCTTGGTTTTTGGAATTTTGGATGACTCCCATCTGGACCAAATTCTCTTGTTCTCGTATTAAGGACTCAGCAAAGGACTCAAGTGAGGGTATCTTCCAATTGGGAATGGAAGCTCTCCCAAAATGGATAATAGAGACAAATACAAAATACTCAATACCTATTTTGCGGAGTATGGAGAGAACATGTTGCTCATCCTTTCTTTCTATTCTGCATTGTTTGCATTGAAGTGCAAGAGACTTGAATTTTGTAAAGAATTGTTGTATGGTCTCAAAACTACTGGGATGTAAGGCTATCAACTCGTTCTCCAAAATCTGTCCCTGAAGATCAGCTTGCTTTCCAAACAAGGCTTCAAGCTTCTTTGGGAGTCCTCAAACCTTCAAGGTGAAATAGGAGGTCTTTGGATATGTGAGTACATAGATAACCAAAAGCTTCATCTAAGCGGTTCAGAAACTTGTTTTTCTCAACTGGATGATGGGGCTCGTCCTTCCTTCCCAGTATTATCCTAAAGTATACCTTATTATGCAAGGAAACTTCCATATCTACCCTCCAATCAACATAATTGAAGGGTGTTAGGATTCAAGGTGTAGAAGGTTAAGAATCAATAATTCTCCTACTAATCAAACAATATCTTCAATCAATCTATGTGGCACCCATAGAAATTCACTGCAAAAACAAAACCATTCGCATTATGTCAGGATCAAGCCTTCCCTCTCGACATGTACACTTTCTCAGGGTTTGTCACGCCCGCACCGCCACTCTGAATGAATTCAGAGGAGGCAAGGAACTCTTTGCGGGAATTCTATGGAAACCCAGCTAATTCTGGTGTACAATGGAGAGTAGACATACTTGAAGCTTTCCTGAGATGGATCTGATACCATATTAGAATTATTGTGCCATTAGATCTTCAAGCAATGAGTGCAATCAGATTCTTAATTATTATGCAGTGAAAAAAGGAATGAATAATACACACTGAACAAAACAAATATCACAGGAGACAACCAAGTATTGCTCAGATAATTACAGTATAAACGTCATTTCATCCCAGCAATATACAATGGTAATACATAAAGTAGAATTCGAATCAAGAGAGATGAATTCGAATAAACCAACTCAATATGACTGCATGGATAACTAGAAATGTCTAAATCACTATCGGAGTGATAACTCTGTATGTCTAATCCAAACTCTCAACTAGTTTCAATCAATCAAACCAGTGTAAATTCAGTGGTAAGTGAGAAGTAGGTGAGAACCGGCGCCTTCCCATGTACATCCATGCATAACTAGCACTAACTGAACTAGAGGATATCTAACTCAATGTAACTGAGCATGACTAAGCTTAACTAGTTACCAACTACCAACAACTGAAGGAGGTTGGTGTCGGCACTCCCAGTGGCTCCTAAAATGTAGGGATTGGTCTAGGAGGCGCCCAAACTTATGCATCAAGGTGCAGTCAGTTCCAATTAGCCTCTATCGGTGTTCCCCGCACTCTAGTGACTGGTACATGTGGCCCCATTAGGCCAAGTGGAACCAATGGTACTAGTGGACCCAATAATAACTAAATGACTCCTAAGTTAGGAAAATATAATCTAATATCTAGTTTGGACAAGGGAGGATTATAAATCCTAACACCCACACTTCCCCAATCATATGTGGGTAAAATGCTAATGGAGGCTCCTTCATCTACAATACAATGACAAAAAGTGTAGTGTTTAACTTGAACTCTTATTTGGAAGGGTGCAGAAGAAGGAAGGTGGGCCTCAACTAGACTATCTCAATCAAAGGAAGCAATCTTAGAGTTTGGAAGGGGTTCATTGAAGGAAACGGAGTGACCCCTTGTCCAGAAAGTTCTGAATTGGAAATGATGAAACTTAAGTGGTAGTCATATCACTCTCCAAACGAAGAGTGGGATCGATCAAAGATTGCATTGGTTCAACCACTTGACCAACCAAAGGTTGAATAAGTTGTTGTAAAATCATAGTTTGTTCAAGAGAAAAATATCCTCGATACATTGACCATACTCTTTATACATTTGGAATAGTAGGGCACATGTGAGTAAGGTGATCTCCCTTGCAAAGCTTACAAAGGAACTTAGGCGTTCATCCTATTCGCTTATATTTCCCAGTAGTATCAATATGTTCAGCATAACTTGCATTGGTTGGTTGTTTTCCTCCAGCATGAATTGCAACGGTCAGTTGCATACCCCCAACATGACTTGTGGCAATTGGAAGCGTGTCTCTAGTATGACTTGTTGTGACCGGTAACTTGTAATTAATGTGACTCATATTGATCATTAATGATGTGTTCTCAACGTGACTCGCAGTAGTTGATGACATACTTTCAGTATGACTTACATTGAATAAAATATTTCCCCTAATCTGAACTCTAGAGGATGGGGATTTTCCCTCAACATGACCTCCAAAGGCTGGGGAGTTTCCCCCTTGTATTTCATCTTCTTCCTATTGTTATCCCTTCTATTCCTTTTAGATTGTTGGCAACTTGGACCAAGGATTTCACCACATGAGGTAGAAGGAGGAGGAAAAGGCATTAGTGGCGAAGAAGGAAAAGGGTTTTGATACCATTTATATAAAGATCTTTCTTGAGGAGCGTGAAGAGCATTCAGGATCAGAGTGAAAAAAAATAACCAAACCGACAACCCCATAGTGAATCTAGGAAGATTCAAGGTGGCCATCACGGGAACACCAACATTCCCAACAAATGGAAAAGCACAAGGATCCCCTTGAATGAAGTTCCTTTGCTTGCTATCTGCAAGAACTCTAGCCATGAATTTTATTTAACAATAATAAATCCTTAATTCAAACTAAGCACAAAAGCCAAACCACTAGCAAATTCCTATAGATATTAATAAAGAAACCACGGGCCTTTTGAAGATGGGAACGGGTTAATTAAGTCCCGAAACCAAACAACAAAGGTGTGAGAAGTAGTTACCAAGTGTTAAAACACAAAATTGTCCACGTATCTCTCTATGGTCAACACCATAATTATACATCATAATCCCATCATTATTCCCTCTATTTTGACCTTCACAATTAAATTCCTTCCAAATTGGTCCAAGTATTCATTATTCCTTCCCTCATAAATACAGGGAAGATGTGTATTTATTACAGCAAAGCCCCCATTCTCTCAAAAAAGAACCAAAAACCCCTAAAATAAGAATGGGTCATAAACGATGGACCGATACCATGCACTACATAAAACCATGGACCAATACCATGGGCAACAAAATCTTGGATCATCCTATAAATACGTTGTGAAGGTCTCCCCACAAACACTTTTAGTCACACATTTTTCCTGTCATATTGTTACCACATATTTCCACATCACATTGTATGTTCAATTTACTCCATACAATCCTTGATGGGCCATTCCCATTGATAACCCTAGTTGGAGAAAATTGGAGAACAAGATTGTGGAAGCCATTGGACCAAATCCTCAAATGGTTGCAGTGGCCCATTTACAAAGGTATGTGATAGGTATAACTCCCGATTCGTTTCTATTCCATTGACATATCATACATTTATACATTTCATGAGGCGGTTGAGAACCAGCCTTTTCACCTTCCTATGCAACTATTCATATTCCTACATAACTATTTATTTATTTATTTACAATATATAATCTCGGCGGATTATATTCTAACAATCCCCCTCTTAATCCAAAGGGGTGTTCGTAAGTCCGAGCATGTTTCTGAATCTTTCAAACTTTTCTCGTCCAAGCGCTTTG
>LPNX010613270.1:435518-476419 GCA_001517045.1 Pseudotsuga menziesii
CTTTTGACCCTTTCTGAGCAACTAAAGAGAGTAAGGTACGGATGGTAGCCCATTTTGTTGTAGGAGAGAACGTTTCTTCATAGTCAATTCCTTCCTTCTGTGCATAGCCTTTTGCTACAAGCCTCGCTTTGTGCTTGTCAAGTGAGCCATCTGATTTGTATTTGTTCTTGTACACCCACTTGCAGCCAATTGGTTTGGTTCCAACTAGAGGGTCAACCAACTTCCAAGTTCCATTCTTCATGAGTGCATCATACTCATTTTGCATAGCTTCTTTCCACTCAGCTCGAGTAGAAGCTTCTTCAAAGGAAGTTGGTTCAAAGTTAGCAAATAAATTAAATTCACAATCAAATGATACATCCATGTCATCACCTGAATTATCTGCTTCTCCTCCATGTCTTTTCGAACTTCTCGTTCTCGTCTTTCCAACTTTATCCAGATGGACACTTTCAAGTGTCTTTGTGGCCCATTTAGGAATCTTCTGTGATGGTCCTGGTTGATCAGCTGGTGGTGCTTCATCATTGATTGAGAGTCTTTCAATTCTCTCAATCACATCATCTAGTTGAATCTCTTGTTCAGGTGAAGTAGCAGGAACTTCTTCATGCGGGGGAGTTGGTGCTTCATATGGAAATTCCAAAGGTTGATCAAGAATAGGAATCCCCCCTTCAAGGTTTGGAATTTCATATTCATTTTCAGAATATGTCTTTGGATGAGGATAACTTTCCAAATGATCAAGCTATCTCTCAATGGACTGGTCATTTTTATTAGTTTCAAGAAAAATGACATCTCTGGAAATAACAAACTTCTTGTTTACCTCATCATATAGATGGTATGCCTTGGAGTATTATTCGTACCCCAGGAAAATACATTTTCTACTTCGAGCACCAAGCTTGTTTCTTTGCTCCTTTGGAATCAAGGCATAACAGGTGGAACCAAAAACTCCGAGATGCCTGATTGAAGGGAGATGGCCAAACCACATTTCATGTGGAGTCTTGTTATCAAGAGCATTTGAGGGACTTCTATTTCTCAAATAGGCTGCACATTTTACTGCATCACCCCAAAACATTAGTTTTAAATTCTTGAAAAACATCATTGAGCGAACCATATTCATTATGGTTCTATTCATTCTTTCTGCTACACTGTTTTGTTGAGGATTGTAGGGAACGGTAGTCTGATGTGCAATTCCATTTTGGTGAAGATAATCTTCAAAAGCATTTGAAGTGTATTCTTTCCCATTATCAGTACGAAGTGTACCAATTTTTTATTGTGCTTGTTTTTCTATCAATGCATGAAAGTCTTTGAATGTTTGAAATGCTTATGATTTTGTCTTCAAATAGTAAATCCAGCACATTCTTGAGTAGTCATCAACAAATGTCATAAAATACTTATTCCCATTTGCAGAAGGAGTTGGCATTGGGCCACATAAATCAGAATGCACTAATTCTAATTTCCTACTTGCTCTGAAATTAGATTCATGGAATGGTAGCTTACTATGTTTCCCTAATATAGATGCATCACATTTGTTCTTCTCTTTGGGAATGGTGGGAAAACCAAATACACCATTCTTTCTCAACAAACGAAGACTGTTATAATTTAGATGACCAAATCTTGCATGCCACAATGAACTAGATGACAAATTACCTTCTCCGTGCTGAGAGAGGTAGGCATAGTTTTGAACTCTTGCAGATGAACCCTTTAGCTTCAGCAGCTTCCCATCTTAGTATCCAGTCATAATGACTTGGTTGTCAGAGGAATTTCTTATTTCTACAATTCCATCAAACATGTGGATGGAATAGCCTCGCTGTCGAATATCCACCAAGGACAGCAGGCTTCTCTGCAACTCTGGAAGATAGAGAACATTCTTCAACAAGAAATCAGGGAATCCAGGCATCTTCAGTCGAATGGTGCCCATTCCCTTTGGTTTAAGACTTGACTTATCTGCAAAGTAAACTATGCCATCTATTGTTTCATTAAGTTCTTCAAAACAGTCTTTTCTAAATGTCATGTGTGATGTTGCACCAGTATCAAGCAGCCAACAATCTTTGTAAGATGAAAGTGAAGTCATTTCATTAATTCCAAGATTACAATGTGCAACAATACAATGAGCAGAATCAGAATATTTACTAGCATCTTAATTTATATTATCATCTTTATTCTGGTTATGCTTGTCTTTGATGGAGTCCCATGAAGCCCAACACTGATCTGATGTGTGCCCAGTCTTTCCACAACGCTTGCACTGCAGATATGATCTTTTGTTGGAGTTGTTTATGCCCCCTCTGCCTCTGAAGTTTCGTCTTCCTCTGCCTCTCTTGCTGCTTTCTCCTTTGGGATGATCATTTCCAGAGAGAGTGGCACCAACTATTGATGCCAAGGATTGCATCTTCTATGATTGAATTTTGCAACTGAAACAATAAGAGAACAAGAAGAAAGAGTAAAGGTGTAGGTCTAATTCTCTGCCACCTTCCTCAAGCTTTACAACAAAAATAATTTTGCAGCCCTGTTGTAATAATTCTAGAGTGTTGTTTACAAGTACAATACAAATTCTTTTATGAAAAATTACAATAATACATCTATACAAAATATTGCATCAGACTTGTAGAATACTCAAACAATTGAGTTCGTTGCACTTCAAGTAGTTCACAACTATTCTGAAGACTCTTTTATATATACCAATTTGTGGACAATTTCTTCATAACAAAACTAAATTGTCCATAACCCGCGAACCCTTGACTATGCTTCTGTTGAAAGTAGAAATCCTTCAGTCTATGCTGGAAACGCCTGGTACTTACAGGCCAAGCCAATTCCTTCCTCCAATTTCAACAGAACCACCAAACTCGTAGAACCTGGTCAATCAAAAGAAATTGCACACCACAAGCCTTCAAATAACCCACTACAAATATCTACATGAAATCTCTAATCTGCCTGTCAGTAGCCAGGCAAGCACAAACCCAGAGCTCCAATCATCTTGAGACAAAATGGAAACTCGTTACAACGGAACCAAATATGGAACTGGGTGTTAGTGTTTTTTGTGCCAAAAAGTAAAATGGGGAATCCAGGAAAGATGAGGGCATCCAAGTGCCAGCTAGAACGGATGGAATCGATTCGTATTATTTATCATCCCCCTAGTCCCACTGATAGCAACCTATATGTGGGAGATCGCAGTCACTCTACAGGAATTAGGTCAAAAAAATTACGGTTTATGCATTTACCTCCACGCAGTCTTCAACGCAGACATCTTTCAATATTCAACGCAACCTTCAACGTGACTTCAGTCTTTAACGCAACCTTCAATAGCACGCTTCACAATCTTCACGCAGCTTCAATCAACAGCATATCAAAAATATGCATATGGATATTATCTTCCAGAATATGAGCAAGCTAAACGACAATTCTTCAAGTACTTGCAAGGTGAAGCTTAATCTGGGTTAGAACAACTTCATCAGTGCGCCGAGAAAGAACTGCAAGGTTATATTGATGGTGAAAGTCCTACAAAGGATTTTAATGATTTCAGTACAAAGCTTGCGGGTCTCACAAGTGTAACGCGTAACTATTTTGAGAATCTCGTTCAAGCTTTGGAGAACGGCCTCTCAGATGTGAATAATGGTTAAAGGCAGCAGTTCAAAAGATTCTGCTAGCAATAAAAGGTGGAGGAGTAGAATCACCACTACGCAGAATAATACTCATCACCAGACTTTAGGTTTCACGCAGAATAATCACCAGACTTCTTGTGGGATTAGGGTTTCACGTGGAGGCTATGAGAGGCCGCGGGAAGGGTAGAAACCTTGAAATTGTAGAGGAATAAACTTAGCAGTTCGCAGGGGAAGATGCAATACAATGGGTAGGAATAACTGAGGTCGCAGCACAAATAATTCAACCGTTTTGACAGAGAAAATGAGTGAGCAGTCTGGCAGCCAGGAGGGCGCAGACTATGCACGGGGCAGAATTGCAGAATGCCAGGACTGAAATGCAGCGGGCAGGAGTTATGGCAAACAGCCAAGATCTGATACCACTGATAGGTATAACTCCCGATTCATTTCTATTCCATTGACATATCATACATTTATACATTTCATGAGGCGGTTGAGAACCAGCCTTTTCACCTTCCTATGCAACTATTCATATTCCTACATAACTATTTATTTATTTATTTACAATATATAATCCCGGCAGATTATATTCTAACAGTATGAATAGTTGTATTTGTTTTGTTAATAAAAAGAAAATCTAAAAAATAGTTTCTTTATTGTTTGTTAAGTAAGTCAAGGTTGAATGCTTTCCCTTGCACCATGAACTCTACCTTTAGATCCCTATGATCTAAGGTTGGTGCTTTTGCATGTAGCCGGAGAGAAATCTCCACTACAATTTTATTATTTATGTTTGTTGGTTTGTTTCACTTGGGTACCCTTATCCATCACAGATCTGAACCCCTTTTGGCAGATCCAAACTAGTATGTTTGCAGTGTCTGACCCCTGACCCTAACTAGCATTTTTTCACAAAACATTTCTAGTTTCGGCCAAGTCCCACCTTTTCAGTCGAAAGGCATGACCCACCCACCTTTTTTCCTGATAAGCGCGACCTAGGTCACAGGTTTTTCCCAATTAAGTGTGACCTGGATCCAAATTCCAAATCTCTTTTTTTCTACCTTCCAGAGTGACCTAGGTTGCTTATGTGACCCTGTTTTGTGTGATTTGTCACATGAAAACCCCTGTTAAGTATGACCTATGTTTTTTCAGTTGTTTTTTCATCTTGATCACAGTTATTTTTCAGTTCTCTGTGAGCCTAACCTCGTATGTTCCGCCGATAGGTGCGACCTGTCGATTTTCCAATTGTTTAAGGTGTTTTAAAGTTGTTCCAAACCCCTGTCTATGATATGTTCCTTTCTTGATTGTTTTTTTCTAGATCTAATTGCCTACATCCCCTTGGGTTTTTTGCAATCCCCATTTGATTGTATTTGAGCCTATCCTGGTTGACCTTGGTTGTTGAGACCCCTCGTGTGCTTCCTACACCCTATAAAGTTCCTAGTGTGCTTATTTACTTGCATATTTTATTTCATCTAGAAGGATTAGTTTTAATTATTGAAAAGAATTTTCTTTCAGTACTGTCATTTACTTTTCAGCATATTATTCTATGGCAGAGAAACATGGGTTTAAGAGATCACACTCTATTTGTGCACACATCTCACACCTTAATCTGAACGCTTGGTCCATGACCCCAAGCAGATCCTAAAATTAACCTTAACTCAAACAACATTATAACCTCACTTGAGGACCAAAACAATATTGTAGTTAGGTTAGAGCACTAGGGATAGGCATCCAAATAACCCCCCTTTGTCACTTACATCTGAGACATAGTTGTTTTCTTCTAGAGAACCAAAATTCTCTAGTATTTGTTGACATGGTCACCACTAGTTTATCGGGGGGCCTCTTGCTCTACAAGGGTAAGCCACAACGAAGGGATTTCGGAAGTCTGGATGGAATACTGCACTCCACTTTGTATGAAAGGACATCTCTTCATAGTCGTCCTCGTGCATGCCGACCTCCATACCAAGTCTTGAGGACCAAAGGGATAAAGTGCTAGGAAACCATCTTAAACATGTCATGAATGAGGTAGCCTAGTAGTTAGTCTCGTAGGGCTCTTTTACTCAATAACACTCAAAGTAGTGGGATTCTCTTAGCCTTTTTTTCTTCCATTTCTTATTTTTTGACTATAGATATCATCACCCAACAAAGGATACGATTTGTGAGGGGATTCCATCCTATAGCTAGGAGCTTGCCTGCACTTATACCCCATAGGTTAGTGCGTCATTTTCTTCATATGTAGTGTTGTTTTTTTCTTTCTAACCACTTTTGTTGTAGACTTTCCTACTGTGACACATTGTTGCAGTTCAGTTTTAGAGATTTCATTTTGGTATGTGTGCCACCATTTCTCAGCTCTCCTTCTACACACTCGGATGTAGTTGAATTTTTGAGCTTGCGTTGGCCACCCTTGCACCTTCATCCATCATATAGCACACCATCACCTCACCATTTCTCCCTCATGCTACTACCAGATACTTAGGGGGAATACCCCTCATTTCGGTTCCTTGAACCGCCATCGTCAGATCCATGTTCGACGTCATTCACGACCTTCCGAGCCACACACTGCATCTGAGTTAGATTCAGATTCCTACCATTTCAAGCCTACCTTGTTCATTGCCCCATCTATCCCCATGGTTGGTGCACCTCCCAACCCCTTCCAAGGAGGGATTGTTGGTAGTGGACTTGTGAGCGCTCCACCCATCATATCGGGTATCCCTTCTGTTGTACCTACATGTCCTACTCCTAGTGGGCCCATCATCACCGCACACACTGTTGTTGATTTGCTACCCACTAGTAGTGGCCCCACTCATGCAACCATGGTTCACACCATTCCTACATTCATGCATGGAGGAACTAACCCTTCTACCACTATTTTGGTTATTCACACCATTCAAGTGATTGCTTCTACTGTCGGGAGTTGGCCATACCAACCCCCATTTTTCTATGGTAACTACATGCCCATCGGCCCTAGCACCATTGTTGGCCCTCCCAAATCTATTCCAGTTCCTAGTCTGCCATTCATGGCTAGTCTCAACCTGCCAGATTTGGTGAGGTTAATGAATGACCCCATCTGTCACAACCCAATGTGGCCTCCCATGCATACCAAACTCCCTTCGGACATCTTTAAGTATGAGGGAAAGGCAGGAGATGACCCTTAGAACCATATCATGGCATTCCACTTATGGTGTTCCTCCAACAACATAGTGGACGATTATATCTGATTGCGGCTATTTCACCACACACTCACTGGTGTTGTAGCCAAATCGTACATTGAGCTGCCCCATGCCACTTATCTTGATTTTTCCTCTTTAGCCTCAATGTTCCTCTAGTACTTCCAGCTACCTGTTTGTTACGATGAGGGCATGGAAATATTATTATCTTGTAGAAAGAACACTGCTACCCATATCATGAATCACATCCATGAGTGGCGATATCATCGTATTTTGTGCGAAATCCAATTAGATGACAGGACCTTCCTTGATTGGTTTCTTAAAACTTTACTCCCATGTCGCCAAGGATGTTTCATCTGAGTGCCCACAAACGAGGAATAAGAAATACTCAAAGCACAGTAGTTCGACCTTATCTATTCCCAATCGGATTACCTTTACACCACCATACCTTATGCTCCTCGTGCTGGCTCCTCATGGCGAGATACGCCAGGGGAATCCCATGATGCTAATGGAGTCATTGGATCTGTTACACAAAACCCCCACATGTACATGGACTCCCCTTTGATGTGGCCTCGCTCTAGTAATGCCCTAGTGTTTCTCAACCTAGCTATGCCCCTGATTTTTCACGTGCAGCAACTCATTCTAGAGCCACACCTTCATATGTGTCTCCCACAATTCATCCTCATGTTCATGGACCGAATTTACTGAAACCTGCTTGTAATGGCCAAACGATAGGCTTTGCAACCCCTCCAACCACTCTCGCATACTACCCACCACTTATGCAACCTACACCTGCTTCGGCCCCAAATCCTCTTGTTCCTCAAGGACATGTCTACGCTCAGCAAAACCTACCCAATCAACCCACCCCCAATAACCAACAAGGACAGGGAAGAATAAATATAGGTAGGAACCAGGGAAACAACCAACCTCAAGGGGGCAGTCAACAACCCAACCCTCCTAACAACAACGAAGCCAATTTCTCTGCACAGAACCCCCAGCGTCCACCTAGACCTGGGAAGAACCCTTAATTACAAACTAACCATATGTGTACCATTTGTGTTGTTTATGGCCACTATACACACCAGTGCCCCTACTTACATCGAGTCTACCACCTATTACACAAGGCAAATAAATGTGAAACCAATGCTACCGCTCCAGTACAACCAAACCTAGCACCACAACGTCCTCCACCTATGGTGTTGTAGAACTTGTTACTGAATCAAGGAGTGGTTGCAACCTAACCCTTGGTACAACAAAATACTGCAAACACTTCTTTGATTCAACCCATCGATCCTGGTGTCCATCATCTTATGACATTATCGTCTAATGTCAACTTACAAACTCGGCGAAACCAATATGGCTCCACCACGTAAACCATTAATCCCTCCACGACATATACCTCCACTACGCTTGATATGTCCTTACATTTGTTGAGACCCTCTATGGACGGAACTTCCAAAGTCCCTAGGTTCTCGTTGCGTCGTGTTACGAACAACTCCACTGCTAGAGTCGCTCTCAATTACACTATTGTCAATGACTTGGCCCAATCTCTCTCTACCATGTCCGCTCTGGAAGTCTGAGAACTTGTATTCTGCAATGCAAAGCCTTGTTACTTTATTTAGGTGTCGTTGACCCCTCTGTCTCCAGGTTAATCACTTTCGACTTGGATCAAGGAGAACCTCGGATGCCTTCATCCATAGCCTTCCAAGTTCTTGTCATCGTTCGAAATTTGGTCATTCCTCGATGTATCATCGATGAGGGTGCATCCACTTGTGTTATGTCAACCTTCATTTAGAAGAAGCTAGGATCCCCAACCCTTCAACCCTCAACCACCTCCCTATGCGCTTACAATGGCCACGCTGCCCAACCACAAGTCATTCTCACTAATATCCCCATTGACTTGGCAGGTGAAACTATGTTGATTGACATTAAGGTTGTGAACGCCCATCTAGATTATAACCTTCTCCTTGGATGTAGTTACATGTGCACGATGCGAGTCATTTCTTCATCCATGTTCTAACTCATAATGTTCCCCCATGATGGAAAGATTGTGACCATTGACCAATTGACTTACTACGATCCCAAAGGACCATCCACTCTGGAGCATGTCATCCCTACTATCGACACCACCATCGATAGCGCATCCATACCCTCCCTTTTTGTCGTTGGTACAAAATTGTTTGTCAATGCCCCTTTGACTGACACCTTTTTTTCCACTATCAGCTCCTCCCTCTATGATTGAAATATCATATTTTTGCACCATCACATATGGTAAACTTATGACCTCATCGCATCCTTAGTCAAAACCCCAAACGCAGACCGCGCCCATCCCCAGTCTTTCTCCGGGGAATTATTGGGGTTCATTTCACATACACACCATCTCGTTTCTCTTTCCACCTTCTGGAATTGTGAGTAAACCAGTCATGGCTACTCTTAACCTTATGGGATTAACTTTGGGAATTTCATTGTGGTACATCAATCCACCCAACCCCACCTCGACACCACAAATCATATTGACGCCATTCCAAACTATTAAGACAGTTTCACATCCACCTCCTGGTACACAACCAGTTTCTCCTTCATTCACTCATGCACCCCCTCATCCTACAAAGACTAAATGCAAGGAAGCAAAAGCCCTTGTAGAACCACATCCACCCCCTACCTCGATTTGTCATTTCTTCGCACCCACATGTGCACAATAGTAGAGGTCGACGACACTCTAGTTGTTAATGTACCAAACATCCCTACAGTTAATAACAAATCGTTACGTACGAACCACTCATGCAGTTTAAGGCCTCTATGGTCATTATTCCCATCATTTCCCAACCTTTCCTGAGTACCGGTCCCCCCTTGTTTATAGGCCTCCATTTGGTCAACTTATTCTTTTGTGTGCACAAATTCATCCGACGTCCATTTTTCATGCCATTCGTATAGATGGGTTCATTTTTTCATGAACTATACACCTATGGTACTCACATCTCATGCTCTCCCTACTTTTGGGGGGTTTTTCCTCGGACTTACCTCGATTTGCATGCCACCAAGAAAGTCGAATTCCTTCTTTATTGGCATGTACACAATCCCTCTTCTCCATCCATACTGCAAACTTTGTGTTATTTTACCACCATTCATCGTCCCACGAGGAGGCCCCACCAGTGTTCCACTATTATTTTTTCACCCCATCAGCCATGATCCCAACATCACCTCTTTTGGCACATTGAACACTTCCTCTTTGCCTAACTGACCATTATGAAGTTTCTTTTAAGCTCTTTTCTAACTCCTTAAAGAATGAAAAGATTGTCGAGAAAGCTTGCTTCCTTTCACGCTCATTAAAGTATTTGAAAGGACGTATATGTGGTATTGTTTATCCATTTTTCAAAATATGTAGACCAATTAAACAAAAAATACCACCCTAGCTCCTTCCAACTAGGAACGTTTCAATTTGTATCATTTTATGCTTTTTGGGGAATTGGGACCGTACTCTACGAAAAAACTCACTTATGGGTTGTATTTAAGCTATTTCCCAGCCCTTCATAAAGAAAATATCATCGAGAAAACTTGGTTTCGTTCATGCTCATAAAGTTATTTGAATGACCATTCAATCAGTATAGGTTCATCCTTTTTCGTCCAGGTTGGACTACGTACGGAAAAGAAGTCTCATTGCCCCTTTCAGCTGGGAGAGTTCTCCTTTGAACACTTTTATCCTTTTTTGGGATTAGGAGACCCATTGGAGTCTTCTTCATGTTTTCAGACTCTCTAAACATGAAAACACCATCAAGCATTTACTGTCTTGGGCTCGACAAAAATGCACAAGATAGTATCATACTGAGCATACTTATATCCCTTCTTCGAGCTCCTTAAACTATGAAGAAGGCCCAAACGGTGCCTCTTGGTGCCCACCCATATTGCAAATAGTCTCACATTATGGCATCATTCCCCCCATTGGGTCTCCTTTTTTCAAAGTACTCTACGATGAGTCTCCCTTGGATCCTCTGGATATCACGTGTCCAATGCCTTCCCCAAGTATCTCCCATTGCATTCATCTCCCCTATTCCACAACTAGGATTCCTTCCCCATGATTTAGTGTCATCTACTGCCAGGCCATCCCTGTCATTATACTCTGAACAAAGGAAGCTTGATTCCCCCATACTCCCCTGCCCCTATTCACATTCAGTGTCTCAATCCCATTATTATTCCATACCTCTGGTTGTCCCCCTCGTGCTTCTATTAAGGAAACTTCATTGCCTTGGTAGTTGTAGTTCTCCTTCTATCTACATCAACGCATCTATTCCAAAGTAGAGACCCAAAGGTTCATGTATCTTGGATTCATCCACCTCAATGATGAGTCCCTTGGACCACTTGAAAGGATTCCTTAGTTCCTTTTTGCTTGGTTGTGTCTCACATGCTCAACTTTAGCTACATTATCGCACTGTTGAGAGTCGTACAGGGTATTGGTTCCTTCAATATTTGGTCAAAGACCCCAATTGTCACTCGACTCTAGAACATTGGTGAGTGTCTTTGGGACCCACACAATTTCATGTCCATTGTGCTATCTAAGTTATGTTCGAAAGCCCCTCGGTATCATGCTTCTGTATATCTACAGAATTCGATGTCATTTCTTGTACGTCAGAGATTCTGACTCTCGTTCATTGAGTCAGTTGTTTGCACCCTCAGATTCAGTAGAGCATGAGTTATTGTGATATCGTATTCCAAGAGAATGTCATTGTTTCTATGTACCAGTTCTTCAAATTAGTCACTTGTATTCAGCCTCCTATTGGGACCACCATTATGTACTACCAGTTATATGTATTGATCAACTCCCCTTGTTTGATCCTTGATGCCCATTTGTATATTGAGACATTGATACGAGCATGGGTATTCCCACCTCATCCATATATATGTCTGATATTATATGTACCTCATCCATTTTGAGAAGAAATACAAACCAGAATCCACTACAATTCGAATGACGAGACTCCAACGCTTTGTGGTTCTCTCTGTTTTCTCCATCATTGTCACCATTTATGTCTTGATCCTATGATGTTTGTCGCCCATACTATGATCTCCTGCCCTAGCACGTCAAGGGGCAATCGGTTCACACAAAACATTGTCCACATAGCTCTCTATGGTCAACACCATAATTATACATCATAATCCCATCAATATTCCCTCCATTTTGACCTTCACAATTAAATTTCCTCCAAATTGGTCCAAGTAATCATTATTCCCTCCCTCATAAATACAAGGAAGATGTGCATTAATTGAAACAAAACCCCCATTCTCTCAAAAAAAGACCAAAAACCCCTAAAATAAGAATGGGTCATAAACCATGGACCAATACCATACGCTACATAAAACATGGACCAATACCATGGGCAACAAAAACTTGGATCATCCTATAAATATATTGTGAAGGTCTCCCCACAAACACTTTTAGTCACACTTTTTGTTTGTCATACTTTTGCCACATATTTCTATAGCACATTGTATGTTGAGTTTACTCCATACAATCCTTGATTCCATTCCTATTGACAACCCTAGTTGGAGAAAATCGAAGAACCAAATCATGGAATCCATTGGACCAAATCCTCAAATAGCTACAGCAGCCCATTTATAAAGGTATGAATAGTTGCATTTGTTTTGTTAATTAAAGAAAAATCTAAAAAATAATAAGTTTATTGTTTGTTAAGTAAGTCAAGGTTGAATGCTTTCCCTTGCACCATGAACTCTACCTCTAGATCCCTTTGATCTAAGGTTGGTGCTTTTGCACGTAGCCAGAGAGAAATCTACACTACACCAAGACCTCTACTAACAATCCTTCTTGGTGCAATTATCATAGAAAGGTATTGGACAACCTCCAAGGGTACTGTTAGTTTGGTACAACATTTTCCTTTGGTACCTCGAGAAGCCCCCTACAGTCACCTAGGTGGTGCCTTCAAAAAGAAACTAAGGCTACTAATTTTCATTTAGCATCTGGAGGAACAATCGATGTCTGAGATCGTGCATGTGGGTAAGGTAGCTAAGCCCAAAGTTTCAAGAGTACTGACACCACAAAGGGCCCAAGTTTGTACAAATGAAACCCTTGTACATGCAAAATACACAAATGCTTGATTAAGTATTAAAGGGGTAATCTCCACAACTTAATCTCACACTCGTGCTTGACTCTTGTTTGAGAGGAACTTCCCAATCACACCTATATGACAATAGGATTTTTCTATCTTAAGTTAGACATCCATGTTGTAAAGTTCAAAAGCCTTATAATGTTTGCTTTCACTCTAATCCAAGGCTCTCAACCTAGACTAGTTGATGAACCGTACAAATCAAAAAGTCTAGTACATTTTAGATTAAGCATTTGTTTTAATGGTTTTTGTTACTCAGAAGGATGCAGAAGCGTGGAAACATGATGTTCTCAACTGAAAATAAATATAAAAGATACTACTTGCAAATAGGAAATACCACTTAAGACTTTGAATAGTTACTTGACTATAAACAACTTTTAAAAAATAAAGAAAAACCAAGCATAACCTTTCAAAATTTTAAGCAAGATGCAACTTTTTAAGGAGATTATTGTAACCAAATCAAGCAATTCTTTATGACTTCCATGAGAGAATGCCAATGAAAGAAATATAATCTGTTATTTTATAAAGCACTCGCAAGAACAACAAAATGCCCAAAATATTCTTAAATTAACCAAAATAAAACTATGACTTTATGCAAAATTCAATTTCCTTGTCATTCAAGGCATACTAACAAACACGGGAAATGATGATTTTTAAGGCTTAAAAACTAGCATTTGGAAAATCTGAAAAAGACCCAGATCCCCACTAGACCTGATAAACCTAAAAACCAAAAGAAATAAAAGAAACTTTTTACCCTAATTTTGGCCAACCAAGACATATATGCAGCCTACATGCAGGTATCCCACATATATACATGCCTTATAGTGAGACAAAGCGCATATATGTGTCCTCAATTTGTGAAATTGTTTTTTCTATGGTATATACGCACCCTGTCTATGGAATAGGGGGCATACATAATGATGTGGTTGATCTCTTAGAGCACATTATGATTTGATGAAAAGCATATGGCTTAAGAGCATAATGATGTGGTTGATCTCTTAGAGCACATTATGATTTGATGAAAAGCATGTGGCTTAAGAGCATAATTATGTGGTTGATCTCTTAGAGCACATTATGATTTGATGAAAAGCATATGAAGTGGCCATGGTAGTTTGCTCCACATGACAAATCCCTTGCTCTTATTATAAGAGCCTCTGATCAATGTTGGATGATGGTTTGTGCTTTGGAACCCACACACATGATGGTGTGTTGGACCTTGGCATTTTCATTTGATGGTTTGATCATATCTTTACATATTGTGTTCATGGAGTTCTTGAAGAATCCTCCTTGCACTTGTCGATTATGTGGAACATTTGGTAATCTTATGGTGGCATGTTGGAACCCCTTTCTTATCGGGTCCTTGGTGTCCTTGGAATTTTGGGTCTTGAACGCACACAAATGGTGGTTTTATGGCCCTTGGACACTATATGGTCATTGGCATGTTGTAGCTTTGTGGTCATGGATATGAAGCCCATAAGGTGTTGAAAGCCTAGTGGTGAGGTCTTTGTACCCCTATTTTGTGGTGTTGGTACTCTTATGATGATGAATATATATAGTGGAACCATTGGATATGTTTTTAATGATATGGATACCTTGAACATGATGATGTTGAGTCCCTTGAAGTCTTTGAAGCCATCTTGTATAATAATGATGATGATATTCTTGAAAAATTATTTGTTACCACTTGATTGGTAGTGTTGGGGTCCTTGATACCCTTGATATGATGAGTATATGGTGGATCCTTCCTCCTTGTTGATGTTAAGTATGTGGATGTGAATACCATTGAAGCCCTCATGCCTTTGATGATGTCCATTGAAGACGTTGACCTTGGAACTTATGCATAAGGTAACATGGTCTTTGGCACCCTTATGTGTGGGGTCTTTGATGTTCTATACAAATTAAAGAATTCAATAATATTGGACCAAGTAATTGCAAATAATCCCCTCATGGGAAGATAGCCCTCGTGAAGCCATTTTCGTTGATATGTGGAGTGTCTCCTAACTCCTCATGGTTGAACAGATTTGAATTTTTGAAGTTTAATGGTCACAATTCAAAAAATTAAAATGTAATTTGAAAATACTTGTTGAGAGGTCGGCTCCACTAAGTGGACAATAAAATTTAAAATTTATGTCCACATTTTTAGTATAAATATACTTCAAAAAAAATTCATTTGAAACACAACAAAATTGCAATTATTCTCTCTATAATTTCGGATCACTAAGGCAAGAATTCGTGGTTGTCTCTAAGGAGAATTCATGGGCATCTACTGGAAGCAGCAGTTGAAGGTGTAAGCTCTGATTTTTTTGTGAACCGAGGCAACAAACAAGTTCATGGAGTTTGACTGAGGCTACCTCATACTCGATTACATCATATATACTTTTTGTTTCGAAGAAGTTTATTTTTTATTTTTGGAGGAGTCAGTAGTCCTGGGGTTTGAGAGAATTCAACCAAATCACAGTCCAATGTTACAGCAATGAGACGCAAGTTTTTTTTGTAGCGGAGATCATTTTTTTGGGTTAAAATTTTTGAGTTTTCCAACCTATTACAATCCCGAGTTTGATGAGAACACATTGACGCTTGTGGCCACATTTCCAAGTTGATGAGAGGAAGGTTCAAAGTTGTCACAAACTATGTCTTGGAGATCTAGCAACCTTTCCCGGTACCTTGCAAATGCCACAGTAGTCCACTTCAGTCACACTAGTGAAGGCTCATTTCAACAGAGGTTAAAGGTTCATCAAATTGATTGTCATCTTATTCTAATGATGGTATGTATAATTTATATATAGCTTGGTAAAAGTATTAACTAGAAAAAACAAACTGACAGAGATAATGTGCAGTGACAGTAGTGGATGATAATATAGTAATGTATATATAAGCATACCCACTGATATATGCATGAGGCGTTTACACAGTGACAATATGTATGCCTAGTGATATGCTAAACTAGCAATACAAAAATGATTGCATTGTATGATCAGTAATGATATACATAATTAGTTGCAACATAGAAATGATCAGTGATACTCAGATGCTTGATGATGTTTACACTATGCCTAGTAACAATTGCATAGTGATATGATGAGTATGATTAATGATGTACAGTGGCATTGATGTGAAGTGACAGTGACTCGATGAGCTTGATGTGAAGTGACAATGATAGGATATACAGTTCCATTGATGTGAAGCGACAATGATATGATGTATAGTTTCATTGATGCACCAATGATGTATAGATGTATGCACCTTGATAGTGATGTATACCCTTGAAAGTGATGCATAGTGATGACAATGATTGAAGTTTCCATGTTGAATACAGTCTATGAATTGACATTCATCTTCACAATAGTAAATCTTGCTTGCCAAATTGATGACAGTGGTATGTATGTTATAATGACAGCCATTGACAGTGGTATGTATGTTATAATGACAGCCATTGACAGTGGCATGCTTGATTGACATGACAGTGATGAGCAACATGATGATAGTGATGAGCAACTTAATGACAGTGACAAGATGGTTGAACAACGGTGATTGAGTTGTGATTGGACAGTGGACTTGCAAGCTAAGCCTTGCAACCTTGGGGATTGGACTCCTCACCCATTCTGAGTTGGTGCTGAGAAAACCAAGCCGGGCCTTGCATTTAGAGTCGGTGCTCTTTGAATTAGTTGGTGTTGATTATAATCACAAATATTGTTGTCTTCCATGTACAATACATAAGCAAGCATACCATACAAATCGTGTATCCTCTTGTGTTGTGTTACTCATTGTGATTCAGTGATCTAGTGGATAATGTATTTATGATTCATTGTTGAATTAGTTGATGAATGCTTATAATGAAGTACTTTAGCATAATGTATTTGATGAACTCTGCTAAATTGGTTGAAGTTGCAAAAGGGTTTAAATTTCCTACACANAAAGAAAAAATTTTAAAGAAACATAATAAAAAAAATTGTTTTCAATTTACTGATAACAATAGAAAATAGGAGAGAACAAGAAACAAAGTTCTTTACAAAATTTATATTGCAAAATATAATAATCAAGCAATCCAAACAAACAAGAAAATGAAAAACTTGACAAAAAACCATAATCAAAGTATCAATCATTTTTTTTCTTTTTGTTTATGAAAGTGTTTCTTCGTGAAGTTAAAAAGACTAGTTAGAGAGCCACAATCATCTAACTAATTATTTCAAACCCTAATCTTGAATTTAAACAAAGAAAAAAATGAAAAAATAAAGCAGACATAGTCATGTGCACTCTGTCCCACAACAACAACATATATATGTGCTCTAGCCTACTATAGCCTGTGTATGAAATAAAAAACACTAAAAAATAAAAATAAATTGTCTTATACAAGAACATACGCATATGTGAGCACAGTAAGGTGTGTGTATACACTTATGTGAACACTACAAGATGTGTATGGGTGTAAGAAAAACAAAAAGCAACTCTTCCAGGTTCAAAACAAATCTCGATCTTCGCTCCAAGGGTTCCTAGAGGAAGATGAAACTATTGTAACTAACTCTTTGTAGGAAAAACAACAAAAATAGAAAGAAAAATAATTAAATAAAGCACAATAAAACCACAAAATACCCTAAAATAACCCAAAATAGGAGATTATCCACATTGGACTCGCTAGTTTTGTTTTGGGGAAAATACCCTAATGGCTAAGGGTTGGAGCCATCACTGAGTAGTGATCCATAAAGCTACTCAAAAAATCCTTTCAAGAAAGCAATTAAAATAGATATGCAGGGAGTTTGGAATTTGAAAACAAGGGACTAAGGGCCTGCCTGTAATCCAACAATTGTAGAAGAACCCTTCTTCAATATTCGATCCAAATTTCCCTTGAAAACCTGCAACCACCAACACAAACAAAAAACTGCAATTATAAAGAATTAAGTGCATTAAGTTGCCAAGATAATGAAGAATAAGGATTTAACACATTATAAGACAAGAAAGAGAGTTCTTTATATAATATAAACAACAATATACAAGAAGGATATGACCTGCTCTTAGCTATAACATTGTTCTAAACCAGAATCTGAGTTCCTCCGCTTGAGCCACACACATACACAACTCCTCTGTGCTCCACATGAAACAAGCCCAAAGAAACAGTGTTGTAGTTACTAGACTAGATAAGAACTAGAGGTTGTTGGAAATGTAGATTTCTAGATATGGGGGAATGGTTTACATATCTGGGACTAGGATAATGGATTAAATATGCAAATTTTCAGCATAAGGATGCTATAATTCTCTCTCCTCCTTCTCATGTTTTCCTTAGCCTCTTTTATAATTTTGGAGATTTAGAGAAGTTATTGTAGTTATATACAGGAAAACTGACATTAGAACCAATGAAACTATTTTCACTTTTCCCAAGTATATGTTTATTTTCTAACCTCAAAACAAGACATAGACAGTATGAACAATGGCAGGGAATGTATGTGCATAAAACAAGGGGATTTTAGAGTTTTAGTAAAGAATAGATAGTCTTATTAAACCACAGAAGGACAAGGAAGTCTACAAAAGGGATGAAGATTAAAGAAAAGGCCAAAGTGAGCATATGTAAAATGGTGTGGAAAAATATGTTATAACAAAGATGATTAAATTAAATCACAAAATTTATAAACACGTCTTTCTTGGTTATTGTAATGTCCCAATTCGAAAATTCCCAACAAAGGCAGAATTTTGGAAAAGTTGTCTTGACTAGTTTTGACTCTAGGGGATTCGAATGGCTCAAGAGGGTCTTGAATTTGGTAGGGACTGATGTGGGGAGTCTTAGGACCCTTCAATTGACTCTCTGGTAGTTTTATTATAATTCATACACATCTGCAACTCGATTTGGGCATGATGGAAAAAAGGGGAAAATTACTAGCAATTTATGATGCAATTCCCCCTAGGGTGTGGACAGAAATGGCTCTCCAAATCCTATGAAACCATCCCAAATTTCAGAGAAGAGTATGGGGGCTGTAATTATAATTCATTTACTTTCATTTGGTGTGGTTAATAGTTCTTCAACAGAGGATCAAATCTCCATATTCGAATGCATCATTTCAGTGATATTTGCTTAAGGGAAATGACACATAAAAGCTCAACTTCGACTCATAAACGGTGCATATAATGGTTCAAAACAGAGAAAGATGAATACACACCATTGAAATCATTTCAATATCTCACTAACAGCATATAAAGATGACCCAAGTCGCAATATATATAAGATATACAATCTCCATTGAAAGGGAAAATCATCACATGGAAACTAGTCACAATAAAGCTTGGAAATGTGGACATTTACATATGTATTTATTCTGATTTCGAGTTAGAGAAAATATGAGAGACATATTACAGATCCATGAATCATTGACCCATTATTGGGCATCAACCGAACTCAATGGGGCAAAACCACCATTCACACAAGTGCGCCTTCATATAAAAACATAGAAATATGGAACTAGAAATTGAGAGAATGGGAGGAGAGATGGGACACAAACAGTAGCAGCCTCCTATATACAGAAAAACACTCCATGAATATCCCAATGAGAGGTATTAATGGCCTCTCCCATGGCCAACTTGGATGAGAATCTCACTCTCTCGAAATTGGCTCACTAGTAAGGTAAGTGTGCACTCACCTTGCAATGGACAAGCTAATGCTCTCCAAATGCAAAAGGAAAACTCACAAATGATAAAAATTAATTTCCATTCCTCATGACATATTCTTATAACTCTCATAAGGTCCTCCGATATTGAATTCATTCCCATATGATTCCTCCACCTCATCCTTGATTTTTAGTAATCTCCATGCCACTTGGACTTCTCCTCAACCCTTCATCTTCCACCAAATTTGAATGGTTGCCACCTAGTACCAATTGTGCCCTCTTGGAGGCTATGTTTAGCCCTGACATTTTAGGGTGTCATATGTCTGCAATCAGGTCTGACTTGTCATATAATCTTCCTTCATTGTTGTCATATAGCACAAGGAATAGCTCCACATGGCACCTAGTTTCTTCCTAGACTCTTCCTCTTATATGGGGAGTTACTCCTCCTCGCCCATTTGATTCCTTGGACTCATGATATGTCATTTGATGACTCTTCACCTTCCAAAAACATTCCATCACTCATAATTTAAAATTTGGGGTTAAGTCATGACATGTGTAAGGAGGAATCTAGCCACCCAAAAGCCCCATTGACCACCAAATGTCCTTATAAAGCAATGTCGCTTTATTTTCTCCATATTTATTATTTCTATGACCCAAATTAATGTTGAAACACTAAGAGGGGGGTGAATCAGTATTTGTACTATTTAAAATTTTAATCAAAAGCAATTTGTTGATCACCAATCATAGCACATTATTAATGTGTATAAAAATAACAAGCTTCACAGTACACAATAATTTTTTACGTGGAAACCCAAGTCCTGGGGGTAAAACCACAGAATCCTTTTAAAAATAGTTTTCCAAAAATAACTGGAAAGAGGAAACAACCCCCTTATTACAAAGACTTCAATTTTCCAGCTGCAACTGGAAGGAAGCTACAACCCCTTGATTTACAGGCTACAACCTAAAGGAAGCTACAACTCCCTAGTTCTCTAGCTTCAACCGGAAGGAGGCTACAACCTCCTTTCCTTGATCCGTCCTGCCACCCTGAAGAGAAAGTGATTGTCAAACCTATAGAACTGTCACAAACCAAACTCTGTACTTTCTGCTACTGATAACCTCTGCTCTCTGATCAGTGCCAAATTATCATTGTATATATATCACTGCCATACACTACTCATGTACATCCTTGTACACTTGTCATACCTAGTCATTGACCAAGTAAATCTTCTCTTCTTTCAGAAATCTTATCACATCATCTTCATTATCAAGTACATCATATAGAAATGCATCATCAATATAGAGTGTATGAGTGTATCACATGTATCATCAATAGTATGTAATCATCAAATCACTTATTCATTCACTTGCACATTGAGACCACTATACTCTTACTTGTACATCACTTGTACAAACTGTGCATACTATTGGTACAAACCACTTTCACACATACTCTCACTGATATCTGTACATACTAAACACTGACCTCTTCATAAACAATTGTACATTGATCTTCATTCACTATTATCCTGAACATATATATGTCATTTGCACATTGTACAAGCTAACTACTCTTTTACTTCACTTCATACTACATACCACTGTATATTACATCTACTTGGACATATCACTGTGTAAGTGCACTCCTTCATATTATTCATTGATACATGCCTTGTCAATCCATGATATTGTAGAAGACCAATACCATTATTGTATCTTGTTGAAGAAAACCATAACTGTAAGAAGATTATAACCTCATCTTGGACAACGCCCTATACTTTCTCTGTTGACTTCACATATCAAGAAGAGGCAGCTACAAAACACTTCTAAAACTTTTGAATGTCATCCCTTCCTCAACCCCAAAAATATATCCTTGTTTTCTGAGAAAGCTAGGGTCTGTTTTATGTAGACTTCATACACCCAAAAGGACTGTTGCACAGTCAGCGATAGACTTGGACTGTACACCCTTTTTTCAAGCACTCGGTTCTGTTGACCGTTCAAAATAAATACTGGAAAAAATTTGAGTCTGTGGCAGCTAGAGGACTTGTCTTCCAAAACTCAGGAGCATGAGATAATAAGCAGACCAAAAAAAATATGCCACTTCAGTCCTGAATATTTGAGTATGTTGTTCTACCTTCTCTCCAAATAAAAACTCAGTCATAACACAAAAAATGTTTCACTGAAAAATTCGTGTCTGCAAAAACACATCCTAATAGATATACCCACCGAAATCTCAGTCAACACCAGCGAAAAGCCTCAGCTGAGTTGTTGTTTCATGTGTTTTAAAAGTGAGACTAAGTTTGTGTATTAATACACATTGAGGGATATACTGAGGCCGACTTAGGTTGGTAAAAAAAGTTTTAATAATGGAAATTTTATTAATTTATATTTCTAAGGCTGAATGCTTGCTAGAGCCAACTTCTTGGATAGTAACTTAAATTATTTATATTTTAAAAACGTTTTATCATTTCACTATGGCAAGTGTTAAAATCCTTTTAAATATTTAGTGGGTTCAACGTTGGATAGAATTAGTATATTTAATTTGGACCACTTTTATGAGGAAGATACTTTATGGTTTTAACTATATAATACGTTATTTGTTAAGGGTCTTAAGGATGGTGGGTTTAAATACATTATCATATTTTAATTTTTAATGCAAGAATACTTTTGTTGATTTTTAAAAATTGTATTAAAAGCATGAAGGGTTTTAATAAATTATTAAAATATTTTATCATTCAACTTATTATTATTTTAATTATGTTTTAATACTTATTAACCATGTGTATGGGTTAACTTATTAAAAAAATGTTTTTAAATGTGGAGATAAATCTTTAGTGATAGGGTTCATCATGAGGGATTTAAGGGTTAGAGTAAAGGTGCAAAGGGCATTATTATGCAATATTGGGGTTTTATTAATGTTTTAAGAGCAAGGAATATAACAAAGGGTAGAATGTAGGCTTAGGGACCAAGGGTAAGGTTTTTAGGTTATTTTGTTAGGTCAAAAGAGTTACCACAATTGAAGACATATAACCATCAAGGTGTGGGGTGCCTAGGCTTCTCCTAAGGTACCATGACCTTTATCAAATGCAAATGACCACTAAAGGGTCATTTAGACTCTTGCAACTTTTCTAACCCACCAAGGACACATTCTAGGGCAATAGGGCATGGTTGTGGTATTGGAAAACCCTAAAGAAACAACTGGGGAACCATAAGATGACTTATAGGTACTTAAACACTCTATAGGATGTATAGGGCCTTTGGTAATGTCACAAGACTCCAAGGGCTTTAGACTTGGGCTTGGACAAGGTCAAAAGGTCTTTTTAGACACTGACACTTACTTCACCCTCAGGGGCTCCTCAAGGGGCACCAAGACACACATTTGGCATCAATGAAAATTTAGTCAACGATCTCCCCCTTCGAATGAGCTTCCTTTGTCAACAAATATCCCCCTTAGATCATGCTTCCTTGTTTATATTTTCCTCCCCTTTTGGCATCAATGGAAAAGGGTACTTCTGTCATGCTCCCCCTCTCATATTGTTGTGTTGTTGAAGCTAGATCAATTTAATTATGAGATATTATGACTCCCAATTTTTCTCTCAGGTACTCAAAAGTATCTCTTGGAAGAGGCTTAGTAAAAATGTTTTCAACTTGTTCTTTTGTCCCGATATATTCCAACTTGATATTCTTTTCTATGACATGTTCCCAGAGAAAATGAAACTTGATTGGAATGTGCTTGGTCTTGGAGTGCATAACTGGATTCTTGTAGATACCGATGGCACTCGTATTGTCACATAGAATTGGAATCGACTCATTACATGTTATGTGTATGTCTTGCAGGGTTTTCTTCATCCAAAGAATATGAGTGCAACAAGTTGTTGCTGCTATATATTATGCTTCTATGGTTGATAAGGACACTGAAGACTGCTTTTTACTTGACCAAGATACCAAACAGTTACCTAGAAAGAAAGTTGTTCCACGCGTACTTCTTCTGTCATCAACACGTCCTACCCAATTTGCGTTTGAATAAGCTATCAATGTCAGCTCATTCATTTTTGGATACCAAAGTCCAAAATCCATAGTTCCTTTGAGATACCTGAAGATCCTTTTAATTGTTACAATGTGGGTTTCCTTTGGGGCATCTTGAAATATTGCAACTTGTCCAACGGCCTACATCACATCTGGTCTGGAGGCTGTTACATATAGAAAAATACTGATCATTGATCTATAGAGCATTTAATTAACATCCTTATATTCATCATCTTTTCTTATCTTACAACCAGTGATCACAGGAGTACTCACAGGTTTGCAATCTTCCATCTGGAATTTCTTTAACATCTCCTTGATATATTTTGTTTGGGAAATAAAAATGCCTTCTATTTTGTGAGATATATGGAGTCCCAAGAAGAAGGTCAATTCACCGAGTAATGACACTTCAAACTATTTCTGCATGTCCTTGGAAAATTTTTGACTATGTGAGTCATCATCACTTCCAAAAATGATATCATCAACATAAACTTCAATGATGAGTGTGATGTCATTGTCCTGCTTGATGTACAAATTGTTGTCTGCACTTTCCCTCTTAAAGTGTTGTTGTAGTAAGTTCCTGTCTAATCTGGAGTACCAAGCTCTAGGAGCTTGCTTCAGTCCATATAAGGCCCTTTTGAGTCTTCATACATAGTCCTTTTTTTCTGAAAGTTGAAACCCTTCTGGTTGTTCGATGTAGACTTCTTCTTCTAACTCCCCATTCAGAAAAGTTGATTTTATGTCCATCTGATACACTTTGATGTCTTTGGAGCAAGCATAAGCCAAAATCATTCTGATAGCTTCCATTCTGTCTATTGGTGCATATGTTTCTCCAAAGTCTATTCCTTTGATATGAGCATATCCTTTGCAAACCAATCGGGCCTTGTTTCTAATCACATGTCCGTCTTCATTCATTTTGTTTCTGAAAACCCACTTTGTGCCAATTACATTCTTGTTACTTGGTCTAGGGACAAGTTCCCAAGTTTCATTCTTCTCAATTTGATCCAGTTCATCTTCCATATCTTTGACCCACTGCTCATCTATACTGGCCTCTGCAAAGGTTCCTGGTTTAGTTGTAGACAAGAGAGAGAAGTGTACCTGCTCATTTCTTCCGGACTATCTTCTTCTAGTTCCTATTCTGACATCCTTATCACCAATAATCCGGTCTAATGGATGATTCCTCTGATACTAGTTCTTAGGTGTTAGTTGATCCTTATGTTCTTCTTGTTCAAGAGTTGGTTGATTATGTTCTTCATCTTCCGAGAGTTGTTCTTCATCTAGGTGTTTTTCCATTTTAATTTTCTTCACTTCTATTTGATCGAAAACTTCCTCTTCTTCATCGACGGTTTCCTCTGATTGTTATCTAGATGATGTTAGTATGCCCTCATCTATTTTCACGTTGATGCTTTCGATCACCTTGTCTAATCTCAAATTGTAGCGTTTGTAAGCTTTCCGCTTGGATGAATATCCAACGAATATGCCCTCATCTACTCAAGAGTCAAATTTTCCAATCTTCTTATCTTCTCTTTTGATGTAGCACTTGCTTCCAAAGATTCTGAAGTGTCGTACACTTGTTGCTCTTCCAATACATAACTCGTAGGGAGTTTTATCATTTTTGTTTCTAAGTAATCTCTTGTTCAAGATGTGTATTGTTGTATGAACTGCGTGTCCCCAAAATGTATCATTCAACTTGGATTCATTCAACATGGTTCGAGTCATCTCCATTACTGATCTATTCTTTCTTTCAGCAACTCCATTTTGTTGAGGTGTTCTGGCTACTGAAAATTGTCTCCCTATTCCATGCTCTTCACAGTACTTGTTGAATTCATCCGAAGTGAATTCTCCACCATTATCAGATAGGAGGCACTTGATTCATGATCCTATTTCATTCTCAACCAATTCCTTGAAAGTTTTGAAAAATACAAAAGCTTCTGAATTCCTATTGAGAAGACATACCCATGTCATCCTGGTGTAGTCATCAATAAGTAGAATGAAATATTTTTCACCATTCAGTCATCTTCTCTTTGTTGGTCCACATAGGTCAATGTGAATGAGCTCCAAAGTTTTTGTAGAAGAATGCTCTTTTGTCTTGAAATGTACTCTTGTTTGTTTTCCATGTTGACATTGTTCACATACAGAGTTGGCGGGATTTGTAACTTTCGGCATATTCCAAACTGCTTGGTTTTTGTAAATTTTGACCAAGTTGTCAAAATGTATATGTCTCATTCTTCTATGCCAAATCCAACTTTCATCTTCTTTTCCTAAGTGACATTTCTATGACTCAATCGCATCCAACACATATATGTTGTTTGGAGTCCTAGTGGTTGTGGCTACTAACATTTTTTATCCTTGCTTCCTTATTTTGCATCCTTTTGAGTTGAAGGTGAGTTCATGTCCTTGATCACGCATTTGACTGACTCTTAGCAGATTATGCTTCATGTTGTCTACAAGCAAGACATTTTCATCCAGGGAGTTTTTACTTTCGAGCTTTACTGTGCCATTTCCCAATAGTTTTTATGAATTGTTATTCCCAAATGATATAGATCCTTTATCATTTTCAATATTGAAAAAAGCATCTTTGTTACATGTCATATGCTTGGAGAAACCGCTATCAACATACCATTTACCAGAGATGTGATTATGAGCTTGAAGATCAATTCCACATTCATAGTTTTTCTTTTGTTTGATCCTTACCTTGTTGGGCATATCCTCATTTCTTACTGTCAGTATTTTCATTCTACAATTTCTGGCTATATGTCCAAAGTTGTTACATTTGTAACATTCTATCTCTGATCTCAAGGGACCAAATCCATTACTGTATTGTGGTCTTCTAAGGCTTTCAAGGTTGTTCCTAGTCTCAAAGTTTCTTCTTTGACGACAGTTTACAGCTTTGTGTCCAAATCTTCCACATGTAAAGCAATGCCCATAAAAGAAGTATCCATACCTAGGAACATATGAAGGAGTTTCTTTTCTGAGATCTAGTCTTTCTGCTAGCCCTTCTTTTGATATGGGTTGTTCTGGTTGGTATTCAAACTCTTCTTCATTTGTGGAGTCTTTGACAACTTCTGCATAACTTCTTGGATTTTCTTCATTATCTGTCAACATTGAGCTTGAGGCATCATTGGTATTCTGCTTGTATCCTATATCAGTCTTGTCAAAGAATGGCTTATGATTACTGATGATTTGTTCTAGAACCTTGGAGTTGTTTTCATAACCTTTTGTGATATCTTTCGTCTGCAACTTGTTCTTCAGAGACACTATCTTAACCTCACGATTTTCCTTTTCTTTTATATTTTCCATTAGTTGTTCAGTAAGAGAGTCTTCAACTCTTTTGGCTTCTTCTAGTTTGGTCTTCAGGTCAATAATGGTTTGTTCAAACCCTTGTGCCTCTTCCTTAAGCATCTTGTCTTCCTTCTTGACTCTCTGCAGCTCTTTCAAGGTGCTTACAAGTTTTGCCTCAAGATCTACTTCTCCTTCATCTTTGGATTCTTCATTACCATTAGGATCCTCATCTGAGTTTATTTCCATAAAGAGTACTTTATCTGGTTCACCGTCATCATCAGAATCACTATCACTGTCAATATCGAAGTCACCACTGGATGAGCTATTATCTCTTTTTGTGTAGAGACTTTTCTTCTTTGCAAACTTACTTATGTTCGTATTCTTGTAATTGTTGTACTTCTTGTAGGGTTTAAAATTTTCATCCTCATCACTATCTGAGTTCCTTGCATACGTACATTTAGAAGCAAAATGACCAATCTTTCCACATGAAAAACATTAATAGGTAGCTTACCTTTGTATTTTTCAATGCCTCTCTTCAATTTTTGAACAAAGTTGGTTATTTCTTCATCATCAAATTCACCACTTGTTGGTTTGTCCTTTGTTGATTTTTTCTCCCTAGCTTATTTGGAGGAGACCTTGAATGTTTCTTCCTTTCTTGACATGTCTTCGTCTTCAACTCTCATTTCGTAAGCTACTAGAGTCCCATGCAACTGATCTACTGTCATAGTCTTCAGATATGTTCTTTCTTCTATGGCAAAGAACTTGGGGTTGAACCTTTTGGGAAGGGTTCTTATAACTTTTCGAACAACTATAGCCTCCTCAACCTCTTCTCCCAAACCTCTAATGGTATTCACAAGTTGATCGACCCGAAGAATATAGGATGCTATGTCTTCATCTTCATTCATCCTTAGCTGTTCAAATTTCCCTCTGTATGTTTGAAGTTTTGTTTCCTTGAATTTGCTATCTCCTCCATATGTGGTTTAGATTTTATCCGACATTTCCTTTGCAGAGGGGCAGTTCATCACTTTGTTGAAGACGAATTCGTCTATAACACCTAGGAGATGATTTATGGCCTTTGAGTTGTTGTTGTATTGACCCATCTCATCTGCATCTGTTGGCACAGTCTTTGGTACTTTGTACTCATTCTCGATACTCTACCATATTTCAATTCCTTAAGCTTCTATGAAGGCTCTCATCCTTATGCTCCAGAATGCATAGTTGCACCCATCAAACAAGGGTGTTCCATTTTTTCTTTGTTCATCAAACTTTCCCATGATTTCCTTCCAGCGGTTAGTCTGTTCTGAAGGAACCTTCTCTAATACCAATTGTTGAAATACTGAGAGGGGGGTGAATCAATATTTGTACTATTTAAAAATTTAATCAAAAGCAGGTTGATGGTCACCAATCACATCACATCATCAATGTGTATAAAAATAACAAGCTGCACAGTACACAATAATTTTTGACGTGGAAACCCAAGTCCTTGGGGTAAAACTACAGAATCCTTTTAAAAATTGTTTTCCATAAATAACTGGAAGGAGGCAACAATCCCCTTATTACAAAGACTTCAATTTTCCAACTGCAAATGAAAGGAGGCTACAACCCCCTGATTTACAGGCTACAACCTGAAGGAAGCTACAACTCCCTGGATCTTTAGCTTCAACCGGAATGAGAGTACAACCTCCTTTCCTTGCCCCGTCCTGCCACCCAGAAGAGAAAGTGATTGTCGAACCTGTGGACCTGTCACATACCAAACTATGTACATTTTTCTACTGATAACCTCTATTCTCTAATCAATGTCAAATAATCACTATATATATATCATTGCCATACATTGCTCATGTACATCCTTGTACACTTGTCATACCCAATCATTGACCAAGTAAATCTTCTCTTCTTTCACAAAGCTTATCACATCAACTTCATTATCAAGTACATCATATAGAAATGCATCATCAATATAGAGTGTATGAGTGTATCACGGGTATCATCAAATCATAGTATGTAATCATCAATTCACTTATTCATTCAATTGCACATTGAGACCACTATACTCTTACTTGTACATCACTTGTACAAACTATACATACTATTGGTACATACCACTTTCACACATACTCTCACTGATCTCTATACATACTAAACACTGGCCTCTTCATAAACAATTGTATGTTGATCTTCATACAATACTATCATGAACATATATATATCATTTGTACATTGTACAAGCTAACTACTGTTTTACTTCACTTCATACTACATACCAATGTATATTACATATACTTGGACATATCACTATGTAAATGCGCTCCTTCATATTATTCATTGATACATACCTTGTCATTCCATGATATTGTAGAAGACTAATACCATTATTGTATCTTGTTGAAGAAAACCATAATTGTAAGAAGATTCTAACCTCAACTTGGACAAAGGCTCTAGACTTTCTCTATTAACTTCACATATCAAGAATAGGCCGCTACAAAACACTTCTGAAGCTTTCGAATTCCATCCCTTCTTCAACCCCAAAAATATATCCTTGTTTTCTGAGAAAGCTCAGGTCTGTTTTATGTTGACTTCATACACCCAAAAGGATTGTTGCACAGTCGGCAATAGACTTGGACTATCCACCCTTTTTTCAAGCACGCGGGTCTATTAACTATTCAAAAGAAATACTAGAAAAAATTTGAGTTTGTGGAAGCTAGAAGACTTGTCTTCCAAAACTCGGGAGCATGAGCTAATAAGCAGACCAAAAAAAATATGCCACTTCAGTACTAAATATTTGAGTATGTTGTTCTACCTTCTCCAAAAAACTCAGTCATAACACAAAATATTTCACTAAAGAATTCGTGTCTACAAAAAAATTTCCCGATAGATATACCCACTGAAATCTCAGTCAACACCAACGAAAAGCCTTAGCTGAGTTGTTGTTTCATGAGTTTTAAAAGTGAGACTAAGTTTGTGTATTAATACACATTGAGGGATATACTAAGGCCGACTTTGGTTGGTAAAAAAAACTTTTATTAATGGAAATTTTATTATTTTATATTTTTAAGGCTGAATGCTTGCTAGAGCCAACTTCTTGGAGAGTAACCTAAATTATTTATATTTTAAAACCATTGTATCATTTCATTATGGCAAGTGTTAAAATCTTTTCAAATATTTAATGGGTTCAGCATTGGATAGAATTAGCATATTTAATGTTGACCACTTTTATGAGGAAGATACTTTAGGGTTTTAATTATATAATACTTTATTGGTTAGGGGTCTTAGGGATAGTGGGTTTAAATACATTAGTATAATTTAATTTTTAATGCAAGAATATTTTTATTGATTTTTAAAAATTGTATTAAAAGCATAAAAGGTTTTAATAAACTATTAAAATATTTTATCATTCAACTTAATATTATTTTAATTGTGTTTTAATACTTATTAACCATGTGTGTATGGGTTAATTTATTAAAAAAATTGTTTTAAATGTGGAGATAAAGCTTTAGTGATTAGGGTTCATCATGAGGGCTTTAAGGGTTATAGTAAAGGTGCAAAGGGCATTATTATGCAATATTAGGGTGGTATTAGTGTTTTAAGAGCAAGGCATACAACAAAGGGTAGAATGTAGGATTAGGGACCAAGGGTAAGGTTTTTAGGGTATTTTGTTAGGTCAAAAGAGTTACCACAAGTGAAGACATATAACCATCAAGGTGTGGGGTTCCTAGGCTTCTCCTAGGGTACCATGACCTTTATCAAACACAAATGACCATTGAAAGGGTCATTTGGACTCTTGCAACTTTTCCAACCCACCAAGGACACATTCTAGGGCAATAGGGCATGGTTGTGGTACTGAGAAACCCTAAAGCAACAACTGGGGAACCATAAGACGACTTACGGGTACTTAAACACTCTACAGGGTGTACAGGGTTTTTGGCAATGTCACAGGACTCCAAGGGCTTTAGACTTGGGCTTGGACAAGATCAAAAGGTCTCCTTAGACACTGACACTTACTTCACCCTCAGGGGCTCCTCAAGGGGCACCAAGACACACCGACACACACCTGTTGGCATCAATGACAATTTAGTAAAAATTAATGTGTAAATGATAAAGTAAGGTTCTCTTGGGTCCCACAGCTCCCTTATTGCAATATTTAATGCATCCTCCCCAACCTAGGGAACTAATAGGTGGGTGAAACATTGTCAACTAGTAGACCTATTGGAATGGGGACATGACAGTTATAGTGGGGTTCACTAGAGGGATGTGAAGTGTGTTTCCTAAAGAATACCTTCATGAAAGTATTTATATGAAATAACCTCCTAGATTTGATGGCATTGGCACTTCATGTGTTTGTAAGTAATTGAAAGAATATTTTATGGGTTGAAATATAGCTATATGGCGTTGTATGTGAAGATCAATAATTTATTTATTGTTAATGGGTTCTTTCATTACCAATTAAAGCATTATCTTTATATTTCACATGTTAATGATGTTGTTCTTACACATTTTCTATGTGTGGATGATTTGATGCTTATAGTGTTAGTGGTGGCATGGGCCTTTATAATGTACCTAAGGAGGATAAATAATGTAATAAGGCCATACTCATGGAATAAATTCCACTATGTCATCCATGTGTGAACTCATTAATTAATGGAATGGGAAATACTAATTGAATAAGGTCCATTTAGTAGTTGGTGGGTATTAATTTATGGAATGTAATAATGGGAGGTAGTTGGCATATGCCTCTAGAGATACTCATGAGAGAGTATATATATGCATGCATATCATTGATAAGCCTAATGGATTTTGTATTGTAAAATCATAGCTTGTGAAACGATTCCTTCCATGGGCGTGATGGATTTTGTATTGTAACAACCATAGCTTGTGAAACGATTCCTTTCATGGGCGTGATGGATTTTGTATTGTAACAACCATAGCTTGTGAAATTATTCATTTCATAAGGCATGATTGATAGTGTTGTTCTATTTTTTATAGTAAAGTATATCCCTAATCAACTCTTCTCTTTATTACTAGTATTGTAGCCCTTTCTTGGGGAAAAGGAAAAGAATTCGCCTTTCTTTTAACAAATTTTGAGGAACACCAATTGTGCAACAACACTAGGATCAATTTCTTAAGTTTTTGTGCAGAATTTGAAAAACAAATTGCAGATCTCGATTCCTCTATAAAAAAAAATACATGCTTAAACAAAATTGTTCAAACCAAAGTAAAAGAAAGTGAAGATATCGTTGATTTAATATTAATTATTTTAACACATTTTTCTATCAGACCCTTGAGACTTAGGAGAGTAAACAATCCTCCTCCCAAATGGATAGGGCTTTAGATCACCATATAAGGAGGAAAATGGTTTTGGCATTACATAGTTTTTTAATTCAACAAACATGAAATAATCTATATGCCTTCAATCCATATACAACTCAATTTTAAAGTAGAAGCCTCTTAAAGAAAGTTATCACCAAAAATCAATATCGAAGATATCACTGGTCAACCCTAAGTTTTGATGGGAAGAAAAAAATATGTGATTCAGTTTGAGACAAAAAAAATTAAACAATTTACGTCAAGTAAGGTTCTTATCATCCCCTCTAACCTAAAGTAAACCCTTCGAAATATTCTCATTAGTTGCAGTGTTCACAAAATATTCAACATAAATACTGATGTTTAATTCATTTGACATAAAGTTTGATGCAACTCTATGATGGGTATTAGTGTCACTCTTCAATTAATGGAGAAATAGAAGAAACAATGATGCTAAGTGCAAGAATAAATTTAACTAGTAGTCTAAATGTTAGACGTTTTCAAACTTTTTACCAAGCTCTTTTTTTGGTTTGTTTTTTATAGAATAAGGTAGAAATTTTAGATTAATTCTTGAAAAAACATGATAGTTGTTAAACTTGCACAATCTGGGTGCTTTTGGGGTATTTGATGATAATGAATTCATTTATACATTCAAAAACATCATTTGAACACTTAAAATTTCAGATTTTGGAGAAAAAAAATCATCAAATTCCAAAAAAAGTCCAAAACGTCTAACAAGTGGACTACTCCTAAATTTAATATATGTTACAATTTATGCCAATGGATGTAGAGTTTTTTCTAGTTTGATTGATGAACAAGATGTCTCAATCACATAATCAACATAAAAAGTTATGTAAGAGCTAGTTTAACTACTCATTCAAAATGTACAACCAAATTGAAAACTTGAGAAATTTTGACAACTCTATTAAAGAAATTTACTTTTGATTTACTGCTAATTGGCCATAAGCCATTAATTTCTATCAATACCCAGAAATAACTTAAGCCTAGCTTCAATTAATGACATTGTTTATTTTACATGATGTTTTTTTTTCAAAAAAAAACACTACTATTCAAAGGGCAAATCAAAGTTACAATATTGTTCACACTTGCATCAAGTTGCTATGTGATACCCTATCAACAGGAAAAAAGCAAAGAAGCCTAAAACCTCCCTAGTGTTCATGTTTCTTTTACATGATCACCAAAGTAGTTTGCTATTTTTTTCACCATTCTCAAAGTCCTTTTTTTCAACCAATTTACTACTTATCTAACGAAGGTATAAATTTGTCACTTATGTCAACTTAGGTTTGAGATATTGTCATTAATGGAACCAATATTGTGTATTAACAAAAGCAAAAACAAGGTTAGAGATTAAGATATTGGCAAAACAAAAGAGTAATCAATGCAATAAATGAAGATTATATTATGAATAAAGTGTTGGCAAAGGACTTCTCTTTTTTCAATGATGTTCAAATATTATATAATTACAATTATGATTTAAGTTATAAAGTAGTTATTTAACAATGCAGGTTGAATAATGTATTGTGTTAAGAGAATTCGATATATAATCCAATATTGTTTCATAAAATCAATATTATTTATTAGCAAATATTATATAATTACAATTATGATTTAAGTTATAAAGTAGTTATTTAACAATGCAGGTTGATTAATGTATTGTGTTAAGAGAATTCGATATATAATCCAATATTGTTTCATAAAATCAATACTATTTATTAGCAAAAGCAAAAATTAGGCTAGTGATTAATACAATGAAATAAATTCCAATGAAATGAATTCCAAACTGGTTTAATTCAGCAAGGAATTTTTTTTTCACTAAATTTCAATGAGAAATTGTATTAAATGAAATTAAATCCCACCCATATCCTTCAAATTTAACTCTCGGATAAAATGAATACAATGAAATGAATTCCAAACAAGTTTAATTCAGCAAGAAATTTTTTTCACTAAATTTCAATAAGAAAGAAATTGTACTAAATGATCATGTAACCCATGTAACCCATATAAATCAAATCCCACCCATATCCTTCGAATTTAACTCCCCGTCCCATATGCTACACGATACATGCATAACACACCACACATCAGGTCTGGTCTGTCGATGGTGGGCCAGACCATGCATGACAACATGTGTCTACGCCAGAAGTCTCTGAAACAAGTACCTCCCTCTCGTCGTGATGATCTGCTCTATCATCAGATACAAGCTTTCAAGGGCTCTCGTCGTGATGATCTGCTCTATCATCGGATACAAGCTTTCAATGGCTCTCCTATCTGGGGTTGGAATAGTAGGATCCTCATGCCTGCAAGTTTCATGGAGACTAACTCCTGTACTGGCCACCTCTCTACGGATGATCGTCTCGTGATGTGGTTTCTAATTAGGATCCATCGATGTAGGCGCCTTCACTGCTATGGTACAAATTAATCCTTTAGTCACAAAGCTTCTCAGTTTTGTCGGAATTGGATGGCTCTGTGAGCATTTCTCTCTCAGACACAGTAAGCATAAGCACTTCTTCGGTCATGAACTCTCGACCCACAGTTTGCAATGGCGCAAACCAAAGTGACTCAGAAGAAGATGGTTGCAAGCCCCCAGCGGACTCATATGCCTCGGGGCTTAAAGGACACGAGGAATGCCCAAGGTTACTTTGAGCGGAAGGTTAGGTTGGGAACCAGAGCACATGTATCCAGCATGGAAGTGCACATCCGCAACAGGGTCAAAAAGCCGAATGCAGAGAAATTAGTGAAAGATTTGGGGGATATGGTTGAGAAATCAAACTCTACCAAGACCCGGGAAACTCGTTATACTCGTACCCTGGGCATGCTATGGAATATGAAGGCCCTGTTTAGTCTAGCACTAGAAGATTGTGCAGAAGGTAATTTTCAAAATGATCCCGCAGGCATTCCCTTGGATGCTCGGATTGCTCATTTGGTGGGAGGGATTACAAAGGCTAGCTCAAGCTTATTGCTTTAGCAAAAGAGTTGACTGGTAATACCTTGATTGGCACCTTGAACTCACAGTTGATTTTTCATCGCTATCTGTGGGTATGGCAACACGGTGCTCCTCAGTTGGTCAATAGCGAGTCTCCAGGTGGAAATCGTCCAATCTCTTCTATTATTCTCATCTCTGATGATGATTAGCTCTAATATAGAATTCTCTGGTGTTGACATAGATTTGGTCTCTGGTTTAGACAATCTATTTTTTGATATTTTGGTCATAATCCCCGAACTGTGGGGGATTATTTTGGAACAGCTCCATATACTGCTTGTCCCTAGACTTCTAGAACTTTTTCATAGCCAGATTCATAGTAGAAGTAACAGTCCAGACAATGTCATTCGGACTCGTGATGCAGCTCTCTTGAAAACTCGTAGATCTGTAAATTTTTTGTAGTTTAATATACTTTTGAACCTTACCAAAAAAAATACAATGAAATGGAGATTTTTTTTTTCAATTTTTTTGTAGTTTAATATACTTTTGAACCTTACAAAAAAAAATACAATGAAATGGAGATTTTTTTTTTCAGAGGAAAAAATACCAGCTTTTGTTATTCATAGGAATCAAAAGACATATTATACATTTACTATCTCATTTTTTGTAGTTTAATATACTTTTGAACCTTACAAAAAAAAATACAATGAAATGGAGATTTTTTTTTTCAGAGGAAAAAATACCAGCTTTTGTTATTCATAGGAATCAAAAGACATATTATACATTTACTATCTTCTTGACAGAGAGATGGAAATAGTAACCATTTCAGCACATAGGCATATAAAAGGCATGCCTGCAAAGCATCCAGCGAAACAGAATGAACAAAGTCTGATCATAGCAGGCTTTTCTCATCATTCCTGAAAAATCAGGTCAGAATATGTTGTAAAATCGAAGGTGATCCACAATCATATAGTCTCGAGCAAGACCTGCTAGCTAATAGGTCTCAAACATAACAGACAAAGAGGAGTAAATCAATTACTTAACAATTTAAATGCTGAAAAAAAATGGGATTCAGCAGCTAAAAAAGAACAAATTGACCATGTTCTATGACCATCCCATCCAATGATTCAGAGAAATATCCATATCCCATATCCAAATTCAGAGCCTGCTTTGAAAGGCCATCAGCCAGCATGTTATGCTCTCAGAATATATGCTTGAAGATCACCGGCCAGCATGTTATGCTCTCGAAATATATGCTTGAAGATCACCGAAGGGACAAGTAGGAGCATATGTAGGAGCATATTTTTTATATCATCACACCAATACATCAAAGTGGGAATACAATGAAATGGAGATTGTATTATAATAAAGTCAGAGTGGGAATACAATGAAATGGAGATTGTATTATAATAAAGTACATAATAAATAAGTACTCTTTTTCTCAATGATGATTAAATATTTATATAAACAATCTCCAATTATGGTTTAGTTATAAAGTAGCTAATTACCAACTCATGTTGATTAATTGACTATATGTCAAAAGCTAATTACCATATCTTGTTGTTTAAAACTTAATCGACTATGGCAAATCATCTCACTCAACATTCACTCCATTATTCCATTAAAGCAACTTTGATGAGGAAGTTCATTGACATATTTAACAAGCTGATTACTAACATTACTGAAACTAAAAGAAGTGTGTCCACTGTCAACCCAAATTAGACCTTGACAAGTGAACTACTGATATTGATCAAACTCTAACAAGCATTGAACTTAATCAGGATGTGAATATGCCTTATCTAGAAGCCTCTATGGGTACGTCATCATCACACTATTGCTTGGCCAAATGAAGCTATGCAACTTTGTAGAATTCCATTTTGTATTGTTTTTCCTTCTATGGAAGTTATTGGAAGTTATTCTCAATATATCTTGATAATCCACAAACAACTTTTTATTTCAGCACGAAAAATACAACCTTTTATTAAAAAGTCGTGTCGAAAACTTCCTATTTACTATTCATTATACCTTAGTTGTTTTATATATATTTGCTTCTTTATATTAAGTTCCTCATGTAGGGGTAATAAAAACGTCTAGCATAGTCAACAACCATCTAGTCATGTTTTATCACAAACCTAGCCTATTCCATTGGATAAATAGTTATATTTTCTTACTGTTTTATTAGTACTTTGCTATATAATTTAATCATTGTGTAGCCCTTTGAATATAACAAACCTATTTTTTCCACACCAACTGTATTTCCTTGAGACAACCTTCAAGGATTACGCTACTTTGGAACTAATAACAAATGAAAAAGTATTGCCATGCATTTTTCCTCTATGCCCTACTATAGTCATAAACCAACTCCTCTGGTTTCCCACCTTAAATTCCAAATTCCACCTTACTATAAGTATAAGCCAACTTGTGTGGCTTCCCACCTTCAATTGCAAATTTTTGTGTGGATTACCCCAAATAGATCCAACCTCAGTGACCTAAAACCAGCGTAGATCCAAATCCTAGGCTTTATCTAGCGCCGAGAGGGATCAAATCTCTTCTTAGGTATCCATTGATTTGATTCAAACCAGAAGACACATCTTTTTAGTTAAGGTCCACATATAATATTATTATTATTAATATTTAATATTATTTATGACCGACATATAGTATTTATTATTATTTTTTATTTTGTTGGGAATGAACATTACAACATTTCCCTATGCATGGTCTTAAAACCATATGCAAGGCCTTGCACATGGTCTTAAAACCATTTGCAAGGCCCTCCTAAACCATGTACAATAAAACCATGGGTTGTTTAGGAGGCCTTGCACATGGTTTTAAAACCATCTGGAAGGCCCTCCTAAACCATGTACAATAAAACCATGGGTTGTTTAAAAGGCCTTGCACATGGTTTTAAAACCATGTGCAAGACCAACATTTTTTTGTGGATAATTCAATTTTTTATTTTTATTATTTTGTTAGGTAGGAACATTACATCTCCCCCATATTGTGTTTTTTCCCGATCCACATTTTTTTTCGGATAATTAAATTTTTACTTTTTTATTGTTTTGTTAGGTAGGAATATTACAACATCTTCCATTTTTTTTTTACGGATAATTAAATTTTTACTTTTTTATTGTTTTGTTAGGTAAGAATATTACAACATCTTCCCCATATTAGGTGGTTTTTCTGGCCGACATTTATTTTGGCCTATAATTAAAAAAATTATTTTGGCCTATAATTAAAAAATTATTTTTATTTGTTATTAATAAAAATAACGTTACGTAACGTTACAAGATCTCTCCCATACTGGGCTGTAGAGTGCCTCTCGGCACAAAGACAAATAACCATATGCTACTTCTTGTGGTACTTCTACACCTTCCACAGTTCCACTTAGTAGCTAGTAAAATATTCGTCACATTTATGTCAAGCCAGCATCTCAAAATATCAAATAATACATTTGTCACATTTATGTGAATCCAGCATCTCCAAATTTACATACTGGCATAATTTCACTACGGGCTTTTGTAGATCTCCCATTTTCCAAACCTATGTTATTGCCCCCACAATAACTCCATCCAGTTGTGCCAAAAATTAATTTTATCATTACAAAAGAAAAAGAGAGACAACACTCTTAGCAGTTCAGTTCAGATAGATACAACCCAAAACCTTGAGCTTCACTGGTATTTAAAGCCAATATCACCATTCACTTCAACCTATGTAGACTTGTGTTACCATTAACCTTGCAAAATCATCTTTCGTTTGATGTTTGTGATCCTATATGAGCTGAGCAACAATTTGACATCCTTTGCACCTTCCTAGGCATCATGGATCACTATGTTCCATTATAATCAGCCAGTCAATGGCCACTTACATACCATTCAATATATCGTGAACTTGCAAACTGCGCTAACCATCTTCCATACACATCATCATTATAGATTCCAACTACATGGAAGCATGTTGCCAACAATGGATAATAGAATACCTAATTTTGACTCTGATCAAAACCCTAGAAATAATTTATAAAACTGAAAGTCCATTGCCCATTGGTTGAATGGTAAGTTGGAGGCCCTGCCATGAGGAGACCTGGTTTCAAATCTCGTGGACACCAATCTGAAGAGAGAAATTAAAGCACCCAACTACTCTGTTGCATCAGCATCCATTGGTGCCAAAAATAGCAGATGAGATATCACTGGCCTAAAAATAGGTCCTCTAACCTTAGAGACCTTTTTTCCATTAATTTGACAAACACAGTTGAGAGGAATGTCCTCTGACCTTTGAGAGATTTTTGCCATTTAATTTGACAAGGTTAGTAGAGGAGCAGGAATCAACGACCCCAAAATTAGCTGGCTGAATCTCAAGGCCGAGTCAGAAATTCCATAAACCGTACAAAGAAAAATTATCCACCGCCCTTTGGTTGAATAGTAAATTAAGGGCAGATCCCATGAGGAGACCCAGTTTTGAATCTTGCGGACACCTCTTGCACACCAATCTGAACACCAAGAATGAAGCAGTAGCAAATACCAGGCCATTTACCGATCAGTTTGCTTAACTGGAATGCAATGTTACTCTACTGCATCGACACCGAATTGTGCCAAACTGTTGACTTGTCTTAAATAAATCTTCAAGGATAACAAAAGTACAAAGAAAAATGGTAGAAATTTGAGTTCATTCTCCACTTGAAAACCATAGTTTAATTTGGAGAGAGCAAAGATCAATACTCTCTCTAATTTGAACACATTTATTCCCTCATTTGAACACATTTATTCCCACTCTGAAAATTTTGTTCAATCCAAAATGTTCTTTCGGAATCGTCTCCATGTGAGGAGCTAAAATACAAGCCTTCCTTTTCCATCATACAGGAACAAGAAAGGAAATTTCAACAATTGCTAGCAATGCCCCAATAATGCCTGTTTCTTTGCATTGTACACTTCTCTCTCCCATGGGGGTATTCTATAAAAAGATCTTGTAGCTCTGCCTATAGGTTGTCACAAACTCCCCGTGTCTGAGACATACAATTTCTGGGGCAAAAACTTGCATGCTGCCACACACATGACTATTATACAACCGATTGATGAAAGAACAGGGAGCCATCATGGGCTGTAAAGCATCTAATTAATGGACAATGGACAGTACCACAAAGTTATCACACCCTCACAACTTTGTTTGGACATGTAGAGTTACTAGTACAAAAGCAGGATCCAGTCCATATGTTTGCAAGACAAGAAAAATCATTGTCAATATTTCGGTGTTCTAGGCCACAGGATCCTCTCTTTTAACTGAGCCACTGCCAACACCCTTAGGTAGTGGTGGTTTAATAATCTTTCCAAGGGACTTCTGCCTGTATCTACCTCGCATTCGTTCCAGTTTTTCTTTGGATTTTTTCTTTTTCAATGCTTTTAGGTGGTGGCGATGATTTTGTTCCCTTTCATAAATCCCTTGCCAGAGTATTTCTCCAGTGGAAGGCCATAGCCATCTTTTTGCATGGTGCTCATAATCTGCCTCCTCTGCCAAATCCTCATCCATGGCCTTTAAAAGACTGAAATCAAACCATTTTGCCCACATATGACCTCTCCGATGCTCCAGCCTGTGTTGCTCTTGCATTACACCTGTTTCGGGATTCACATAAACCATTCTTCTTGCGCTATGATATGCCCACACATTCATAAGCAACTCCAGAACCCTACAGTAACAGTGCTGACCCTGGTAAGAAAACAAACAATCATCAATGCTCATACCATTCAGTGGGGGTAGACCACAGAGGGAACTGCCTCTGGTGAACCACTTAAGATTCCATCAACCTCGTTAGTGAACCTATGCACAATGTCTTGGACAGATTATGAATATAAAATGCCAATTGAAAAAAGATTAAGTGTTTATTCAATAATTACCTCCATCTTTGAAAGGCT
>LPNX010613270.1:476756-644673 GCA_001517045.1 Pseudotsuga menziesii
TTCAAAAACTTCACAAGTTGCTTGTAACTACTGTAGTGTTAATTCATGTAATTCACTTGGAGATATAGGTCTGTGAGAACACACAGATAATTAGATTAGATATTTTCTATCACCTTAAAGTTCAAATTTATCTTTTTAAAATACCGATGGCATCTCCTTTGTAAAAGTTGAATATTTAAATTATGTATTCAGTAGTTGCATCAATTGTTTTTGGTCATCAACGGAAAGCAATATAATCTCTCTTAAATAAGAGGTCCTGAGCTGCTTTAAGATTGCACAAATTCTAATTGAGTTCAGACTCTTTTGCAGTGATAGATTAATTAGGCTAAACAAACTAGCGGTCAAGCCAAAAATTATTGTTTTCACTAGCAATCTGTTGAGAAATACTGTTAAGTCATAATAAGTTTCACTAGAATCAACTACATTTTGTAGAATTTTAAAGTAGGCAACAACATTTTAAAGCATGTTTTTGAAATTTAATTCTCTCTATCTTAATAGAAATAAATAATAGAAACCATCTGACAATATCCAATAGTGCAGAACAACCCTTATTAGACTTGACTTGAATAAAGACGTTAACAGACTGCAGAATAGATGTGCAAATTTAAGGACGTCAGTGAACTCAGACCACTTTGCAGACACTGTTAACCAATCGGATTCTATGTAATCTCTTGCACAATAAATTAAGTTAAGATCTGAAAATTTTCCTAAACCAAGTCCCCACCTACTTTAAGAATAGAAGGAAAAACGAAAAACGTACAAGTCAGTGAAAGTTACTTGGAGTTGATAGAAACTGTATGAAGCAACATAAATACCATTCAAATATTAGTTGGTGTCAGATTAATTTCATGCATTACAAAGTTTCCCTTAGTCTAACTTATCCTCTAGTGTAAAGGGTTCATACTGCAGGTTGCTCTGCTATAAGTCATAGCAAATACTAATAGTTAAAGCCTAACAAAAACATTTCAAGCAATTTAAAATTTTCAGTATATCCATATCTAAGTATCTAAACCTGAAGAGACAAAAAAGGCAAACTGCAAACAATGGGTACAACCAATTCAAATATTTTGATGGTTTCTGGCTTACCTGCAATTCCCAGCATTAGTGGCATCACAAAATGACCAGAAATCCTCCTGTTGTAGGGAACTTCTTTTTGAACTATGTCCTACATCTTTATCCATTCGTGCCCAAAAGTATACTGCATTTCCATGGCTGCTTGTGCGAACTGCATCTATCAATTCTTTTTCAGCAACTGTAGAAAGGGAAACCTGTGCACATGACAGTTTTGCAATTTCAGTATGAAAAAATGCACACAGCCAGTGCCCAGCCAAGTAGCACATATCTATATTTCATAGAATGCGTTGCTAAACTGCAATACATATCTTGCCAATTGTTACATGAATTAATTTGTTACAGGAAGGCCAAAATGATCAGGTGTGCAACTATTTTACTTCTAGATCATAACTTCATGGAGACTCTGTACCTAGAAAATCGATACGTTGATTTATTTTAAAAAGACTCTAATGTGCAATGTATTAGATTGCAAATATCTTTGTCATTGATTTCAATTCCTTTTTGTTAAATTTTACATATATATGTGTGCTCTTTACCATTTGTTTTTCTTATATTTATCCATTGGCTGCATATTAATGACATCGTAGAGAGAATCAAAAGAAAGGACAAACATGTGTTGGCTAGAATAATAGGCACTAAACATCTATCTCAATAGAAGCTGAGAAAAGAAAGGTTGATCTGTAGTGCTAGAGGGGTAGAGGTTGTTGGGAGTCTCGTGGCACTTAGTATCTTCCTGTTGAGTGCCCGACAATCTTTGAGATTGATTTGCGAAGCTAGACGGGAACCTTGTGTTCTCTTGTTGAGCACCCAACAGTCTCAATAGTTGCACATTGCATGATTGCTTGTCATCGAACTTAAGTAAACCTTAATAATTTTAACTCCTAATTAAAACATTTAATCAACTTAGCAAGTCCCCCCTTGACCTTTTAGGAGTTGGGTCTAAACGGAGGAGTTAGGAATCGAGGTGACAGTGGGTTCTAAACTCATAGTTGCCCTCAAGAACACACCTAGCGGTTGGGAGACTTTTTTGTGGTTAAGTGTGTTTTAGGCGGCAACAAGCCTATTTATTGAAGAATCCCTAGTTTATAGCCTATTTATATATTGAAAATTTGAAGCTTTAAGGTTGATGTTATGGATACTAGAACTATGGTTGACAAATTCATTGCTAGATGATTGATGAATGTGTTGAAGTTAGTGCAGCTAAGAGACCCATTCCTAGAGAGGATGAGACCCTAGTTAGTTAACTAGGGCAGAGTAAAACCCTAGAAGGTACCCTAGGGCCCCCAGTAGTCTCCTGGGGTTCTTGGTCTGGGACCAAGCAAGTTGATGCCATGGCAAAGCCCCTAGCATGTGGCTAGGGCCCCTATGTGCCTCTAGGGTATTTTGGTCTCGAACCAGGGACAAGATTTCCAAGTACATCCTGCAGGTAGAGGAAGAGACATATTTTGGTCTAGGACCAAGGACACGATCCAAGTAAGTCCTGCAGATAGTTGATCAACTTTCAATCTGGGACTAAAGCTCAACTTAGTACTGAGGACCATTCTCCGGGAGAATGGAGGACTCGGTTAGGGTGTAGGGGTTGATCAACATGATTCAGTCTAGGACTGAAACTTAGCCTAGGGCTGAAAGCCATCGGTTATTGCTAGGTTGCTTCTTAAGGGACTGGCCACCCCTTGACGATGTACGTAGCACCTAACCCTTAGGAGCAATATTGAGGACCAAAGGGTTGTGCCATCTGTTTGGATCTTTTTGCATCGAGAGGCGCTCTCCAGCCCAGTATGGGGGAGATGTCACGTTTGTACGCGACGCTCTAATAAAATAATAAATAAATTTTATACCCAACAACACGTCGTCTTACACAAAATTAAAATTAAAAGTCATGTCGTTTCCATTCTAAATCTCTTATCCTTTGTATAAATAAATCAAATATATCATCAACATTAAAATGCAAATCAAATCTACATCTGAGACAAATTCTAAATTTTGAAACATTTCTGCCATCGAATAAAAATGTTGCCAAAATTTTTGCCATTCAATAAAACTTCTAGCGTCCAATTACACTGCTCAGTTATGAAATTCAATCTCTGGCCAGTTACGGTCTATTCTTTTGCGTTTATAAATATATCATCGGTATTTTTTTAAGATAAGACATATTTAAAATATAAAAAATAAAATAAAAAGTGTTACATCAAAGATGGTAATCCCTCTCTGAAGATCAAGTTGGATCTGAGTCTTAGTTGTAATAGACCAAAAACAGTCTTGGGATATTCTCTCAAAATAGATTAAAAAGCAAATGAAGTAAAATATATTCAATATGGGAAAAATGGCATATTGAATATATTTTACTTGATTTGCTTTCTAATCTATTTTAAGAGAATGTGTGCAGACGTGCTGGAAGAAGTAAAGTGCGGTCACAAAAAGGAACCCTGTTGTGATACCCACTAACAGTTGGTCGAAGGAATTCAAGGAAACCACCCATCTTAGTCCACTTATAAGAAAGGCAAGAAATAAAGTGATCCCTGAGAGCACAACCTAAGCACATGGGATTTGGAGGAGTTGCTCGATCAAATTCTTGTGTGTTTCAACCACTGCCCTTTGCCTGTGATAAGATCCTTTCGCCATCCTCTGTCTTCTTGAATTTCAAGTTCGGCTCTGTTCGATTCGCGTTTGAAAATGAACATAAATTAACACTCTGCTAGCATGTTGTCATTATATTCGACATATTGAAATTGGCAGCGTTAGGTGGCGGAAAGAAGGCTTTCCATGTGTTTTACTTCTACGCCTCCAACTGCCCATTATTAAACAAGAGCTTAAGTCCCTAATATTAACCGTTATCCCAGAGATAGTAGGCCCTTCACTCCACGTTAAATTCTTTTATATCAGCCTTGATCTAAATCCTAGGCTCTATGTAGGGATCAAATCTATCCAGGTGCAAAAATTTCCCCCAACAGCTCCTTGAATGGAATCCCTGAGAAGAGGTTTGCACATAGAGAGATTTGATCCCTCTCGGCGCTTCATAGAGCCTAGGATTTGGACCTAGGCTAGTTTATATAGTGATGACAAAATATATAAAACAATGTACCTTAAGAGAGAGAAAAGATCTTGTTGGTCCTATAGGTAAATGCTTGTCCACCCTTATGGTTCACCTTGATCGTGTGGTTGTGTGGGTTGTTTTACTGTGGTCCCCTTGTTGACTCATGGTCTTTTACCCTACTTGGTCCTGGCACTCTTACTGTGTGTGATGACTCTTACCTTATCGGTCCTTTTGGTACACCAACTTAAGTTCCTTTTATTTGGACCATTTACTTTATGACTTTGTACTTTATGGTTTTATTAATAAAACCTTTATTAAAGACCTTTGGACCTTTATCTATGGTTCTACTTTGGACCACTTTATTTTGATTCGACTTTTTTTTTGGGCCACTTTGTCCTACCCTAAGTCAACCTTATGTTTGTTTTGTTTACCTTCCCTACCTTATAAAAAGAAAAGGTTATCCTTCCTTTTTATTCATCCATTCAAGATATTTCACTTACCTATCTATCTCTGCGAATGTTTACATCCTGCTACTGACTGCAGTCTACAACTCCATGTTCCACGCGACTGCTACAGCTGACCGTGACTGGATCTATCCCGCGTGACTTTGACTGCTCCGTGTATTTTATGCTTCATGAGACTAGGTCTTACCTTGCTCACACTCTGTGTGAACTCACCTGTGTGTATTACCTTGCTCATACTTCTACGTGATCCTTCTACACCGTGATTGTTTACATGACTTGTATTCTCCATCGTGATTGTTTGCATAATCCACATCCTCCACGGTGACTGTCTACGTGTCCTCCACGGTGATTGCTTCTGCGTGATCCTTCTGCACCGTGATTGTTTGCATGACTCGTATTCTCCACCATGACTGTTTGCATAATCTACATCCTACACGGTGATTGTCTGCTTATCCTCCGCGATTACTGCTTCGGCGTGATCCTTCCACGATGATTGTTTGCGTGATCCTCTCATCATCCACGGTGACTGTCTGGGTGATCCTTCCACATCCTCCACCGTGACTATTTCTATGTTGTTCCTCCAGCGTCAATGTACCTGGGTGATCCCCAATATGGTTGTATCCACGTGATACTCCAGCATGGCCGTATATGTGTGAACCTTCAGCGTGTTTCTCTTAACCGCGGAGCGTGAACTCACCTACATGATTACACCAACACAATTTCTCTTACCCGTGATCTCTATCCTAGTGTGACTTTATTTACACCAATGTGACTTCATACCTGCCTTGCAACGTGACTTCATTCCTGCTCAACATGATCTACCTTCACTTGACTATGTAAGTCACTATCAACAATGTGACTGTGTATCTCTTGTCAGTATGACTGTGCTGCTATTTTGATTGAAAAATATGAGCTCTGTTTACTTCTACCTGAACTCTCTCTCTCAAGGTACGCAATTTGTTTACCTAGATTGACTTGTCCCTTCGCTGACAAGATCAAACTTAAAAGTATCTGAGTATAAGGTTGATTCAAATAATGGTTATGATTCTTTATTTATGTTATCTCCTGTACATAAGTTATTTTTTTGTATATGGCATTTGGTGAAACATCTCAATGACCAACTTTAATGCAGTGACCAGCAAAGCGTTAAAGTTAGACTAACTTTAACGCAGTGACCAGCAGAGTATTAAAGCTGAAAGAGATGAAAATTATGTTTAATTTTATTGCAGATCAAATTTATTGAAATAAGTACTATTCAGAATCTAACCTTGTGTTGTTTATGCATTGAAGTATATTTATTCTTGTTAAATCTGAATCTAACCTTGAATTTCAAAATAATGATGTTATATGGTATCATGGTTTATTTCATGTTTTTATGTTTTTCATAACTAATTCAACATTCTACATGCATTTGTTGACATATATGCATCAAAATATATAAAAAAATACATATTATATAAAAAACGCTTCCAAACCAAAAGCTTTTGAAAATTTCACTTTTCGCTCCTACTCCCGATGCCACTTCTTGCTTTTGCTTCCACTCCCAAGTAACCTAGGATGTCATGTCAACTTGCCCTCAAAAACTTGTGCTATGCTTATCTCAAGCAAATGAATGGTGGAATAGGATAAACCAACTAATACGGAAGTTGAGAAAAGAGTAACTTAACTCTCCTAATTTCTATTGAATATTTCATATCTGTAAAAATTTGGATTTATGTGTATATTTTTAATATATATATATATAACGTGTCCTCTGTGTCCTGATTCTAGGGGTCATCGTGTCTGTGTCGGACACTCATATTTACGTGTGCTCCGTGTCATGTGTCCTCGTGTCAGGTGACTTAGGTCTCAAGTATTTTGATCTTGTTCTATTGGCAAAGTCAACTTTAGAACAAGAGCTAAAATTCAATGTTCCCCCAAGTTTCCGGGAAGCGGGGGCGCGGGAGCGAGGAAACGCACATTGGGGACGTGTGGAGACCACCCCCAAATTTTAGCGAAATTCGGGGGGGGTGAGGGGGTGGGGGGGCGTCCAAGTCTTAATAAAAAATAATATTATAAATTATTAAATCCCAACAATAAAAGTTCAATGATTCATCCCATGTAAACTACTANCCAATTCAAGAGGGGGCGTCTGGAAGCCCCCCAGTTTCAGGAGGGGGCGGGGGGGCGTCTAGGAGCCCCCCTTCACCGGAGCGCGCTGCAAAACAGGGGGCGCGCCCCCTTGTGCGTTTCCGAGAGTTTCCTAATTTTGGGGACGCTGGGAAACGTTTCCCCAGAAGCCCCCGGGGCACAGGGAGCGAGGGGGGCGCGTCCCCGACCCTGGGGGGCGAGTCCCCGTGGAACACTGCTAAAATTGATTAACTGAAGATTTTGTGGGATTTTATTTCAGATTTTGCATGTAATTTACCTTTATGCTTTAGTTTCCTTTTGTTTCAATTTCACAACTTTTAAAGGGATTAAAGTATAATTAAGTTGTCAATTGCAAAATATGCAATTTTACTTGCATTATACAATCACTTCATTTTACACTTTAGATCCAAGGATTACATGGGAACAATTCACTATTGAACATTTTAGCATTCTCATTTCATTAGCTTATATTACTCAAAATTAGATCTAATTATTGGCAGTGCATTGCTTTCATTTACTTTTCACTTTCACATATTTTTAAGGGTTTAAGAAATCTTTTATTTCAATATGTTATTTTGGATTTCAAAGTTCAAGCACTCTTAATACATATTACTTTCTCTTGCACTTTCAAAACACCATAAATCATAAATTTGGTTTAGCATTTGGGATTTATTGATTTACATTTCTTCTCACATTATTTGGTTAAAAGCAATTCAACTGTAATAACTCTGAGGATTTACTTTTATTTGGTTATTATAGCTCTCTTTACAAATCTAGAACCAATGTGCAATGTTCTCATGAGCAAATCTTTATTGTCCTAAATTTCCTTAAAAGCGCTTGCACAATTTCTTTAAATTCCAGCATTTGTCAATTAACTACAAGCATATTTCACATCCTTCATAGTTGATGTTTTGCAATCTAAGTAACTCTAAAATACTATTAAATCATCAAATATTTAGTTTCCCTAGGAAATCCCCTCTTGTGATTGGATCTTCATCCAAGTCACTAAAGTGAAGAGGATTTGTCCAAGTGACAGTGGCAACACTTCTATAGTTGCACATAGCTACATGCTGGTGAAGACCTTGCACTTTAAGGGTGCTAGTTTTTGTGGCAACACATCCCACAATAGCTTCCTGCAAACTCTTCATATATGCCCTAACTTGCCACAATTAAAGCATTTAAAGGTCAAGTGGGTCTAGCTCAAGATATTACAAGGAAAATTGTTATCCTCCCCACCCAAGTTCAAACCCCACATTATGACACGATGCTCTTTGTGAGTTGTTTATTGAATATCATGAACATCACGAGATTGTTGACAAAGCCTCAAGCTTATGCAGAATCCCGAGTACCATTATCAAAATAAGAAGTACCCAGTGGGCTTCCCTAGCATATATATTTCAAGTAAAAAAATGCATTTAATAACTTCTCTATATTTACCTCAATCGAAAGATTTATTTCCATCGTTCTCTTCCCTCTGTTTATTGCCCTTGTTTTTAAATTTTGTTGTATGTGCCACCTCAAAAGCCTCATTCCCACTCTATTCCCAAATTACTTTTTCCATCTGTGTTACTACAAGAGCTTAGTGCTCAATTGCTCATGTTAGATCTTTACCGCTAGTAATGTTCTAGTTTTCCATAAAATTTACATAGGAAGAAGGTAAACTTTTCAAAGTTATATCGACCATAGCTTCTTCCATTTTCCTTCCAATCAATCTCTAATATCTTTGATTTTTATCAAATGATCTTGCAAGGAGTCAAACTCGATTTTAATTGAAGATAACAATGTTTTAAGGATAAAAGCTCTACCTGTCTGCATGCATCTCTCATAGATTTCCCCACATGAAAAAAGCATCATTGTCATCTTAAACTTCAAGAAGCATCTCATTCGTTGCCAAGAGCTTGATCAACATCAAAAACTCTCAATTCTTCACATCATATGTTGCTTGCACATCAATATCAATTTGACTTTTCACTTCTTTTTCCAATACAAGCTTGTCGAAACCTAGGATGTTGGGAGCGGGGAGCAAGAAGCAGGAGCGAAGCGAAAAGCGAAATTTTAAAAAGCTTCCAGGGTGGGAGCGTTTTTAGGAGCATTTTTTATATAACATATAATTTTATATATTTTGATGCATATGTCAACAAAACCTTGGAAATCTTTATACACAAATAATTCAAACCATTATACACAAATACACAAAGTTTCTCAAGTATATAGCAAGCAAGAGTGCATACAACCAAAATAACATCGAGTGCAATCCATATATGAACAAAAGTAAATCAATAAATAGGTTATAAACTAGGGATTCTTCGAAAACTAGTTTTGAGGCTACCAACATCAATCTGGACAATCAACATCAAGTTACATAGAGGTATTGATGTTTGATTAAATGCCAATCCCATACCCTCATACATGATAAAATCCAATGGAAACATTGCAATCCTGAATTCGTAAAAACTGTTAAGCCTGTTGAATTTTGAAAGGGATAAAAAATTCTACTTTTGCTTTTAAAGTCCGATGAGGTTGGGACCACTCTCAAACACCCTAAAGCAATTAATGATAATGTTAAAAATTTAAATAAAAGGATAGAAAATGAAAGATAAGGAGAATGTCAACTTTTACTTTAAGAATTTAATATTACCATTTAATGCTACTGATGATTACTAAGGTTAGGATTTTTACAATTAGGGTAGGCTTTTCCTCCTTTAAATAGCATTAGTATGGGCCTAGTCCCCACCCCATCGATCACTGAACTTTTTGTTTTTTTAAAGAAAATTTGAAAAAAAAGGAGGGAGCGTTATTTTTGCAAGGAAGCGAACTTCTTGAAAACGCTCTCATACGGGAGCATTTAGGAAGTGTGTTTCCCTAGCACTTCCTAGACACTTCCTTTGGAAGCGAGCTTCGGGAGTGGGAGCGGAGAGGGGTGGGGCACTCCCATGCAACATAGGTCAAAACCCTTGTATTCAAATATGGCATGCATCTTTTGTTTCCACAATTTAAATTATGACCATTAAACCTTTCGGTTTCATACAACATTATACAGATAAAGCATCTTTCAGATTTTTTAAATAGTTCAAAGATATTCTAAATAGGGAATAAGCAACCCCTACTACAAATCCACTACTTTGTTTCTAAGAAATGTCAAACCCAAAATAGTTATTTAAGCGTTTTTTAAAGTATCCACAAAACTCATAAATGTCATGAATAGATGTAAATTTCTCTTTAGAAAATCTTTCACAAAAAGTCTCTCTTCATATAATCAGCATTACAATGATCATTCCAATTTCCAAGTCTTCACCAAATCAATTTCTGCCCCACATGCTAAGGTATTGGCTTTGAATTCTCTTCTTTGTGCCACATGTTAACAAGTCTTGATTATAATTTGTAATCTCTATAGTTTCGATGGCCCACTTTTGCACAATCATAATACGAGGGCTGACTTCAAATCACCAACCAATATCACCTTTCTTCACATTTAAAAAAAAATCCGATGTGGACCCACACTCAACATCTCCAATGGCTTACTCTCATGGGTATATATAACCAGCTAAGATCCATCTTAAACCCGAATCTATTAAGCACCGAGAGGGATCCAATTTCTTGAGGTGTAAATTTTTCCTTGATGTGTAAAATGTTAAAAATAAAAAATAATAATAATAATAATTACTATTTTGAGCTGACATGTTAATTTTATACCTTATGGGTTAATATGAGCCGACATTTTTTTAACTGACATTGCCACATCAGCGTTACCCACGCTACAACATCTCTTCCATAATGACTATCAACTCTGTGGTGGATTCGATGGCTACACCTCTCACAGCGGCCCTCATTCTCTTGCAACTCTTACTCAGGCGGCTACAAGATTTGTGGATATATAAAGATGGCTCCTCTCTACACAACAGCTACACCTCTTTATCCCCGACTATTACACTCTTTTTTTTAATATTATTCTAGTTTGGCAGCTCACACATGGGGTGGAGAAAAAGCGCTTCACCTTTTTTTCTTTATATAATCTCGGTTCATCTCTTGGCGACACCTCTAAAAAAAATCAAACAGAAATCATTTGACTTAATCTTGACAGTGTTCTTATCCTCACAGGCCTTGTAGATTATGACCATACATTCCATGAACCCTCTTATGGTGGTGATTCCTCCTTGAAGAAAGAAAGAAACTACAGTTCACCCAAATTGATTTCTCTTCCAGCAGCTTTCCAAACTCTGTTATTCCTCTTGTAATCACAATCTTATCACACAACCTCTCCAAATCAATGCCCAGAATGTATACATATCGAGCCCCTCACTCGACACATTTCAACTCTCTTCAAGCCACTCTGAAATTCATCCTCAACTTGGATTTGGCATGTGATATTTCTCTTCTGCCTGCTTGTGTGAAAAATGTGTCAATGCCTCCTCTGATCACAGCAATCCCTCGACTCCCTCCCTCACTTCCTCAGCTTCTTCTTACCGTGGCTCTGATACCATATTGGTTTTAGACACACAAGCAAGGATTTGAATACACATTAGAATGAGAAAGAGTGGATCCATTCATATCAGTGGATAATGCAATGTCTCATTACATAGTAGGAGAAGATGAGTACAGTACATAACTCCCAAATACCTTACTATTAACTACTACATTGATTACTATATTAGATGCCCCATTATTACATCACTTTATTAGTGTGACTATTATATGTCGAAGTCCTAATATGTTTAAGTTCTAAATATGACCATTATCTCTAACACAAGTGTCTAGGACACAGCTGAGCAATAGACAAATGAAAAGACAAAACGCTGTATAACTAAAAGCCCAAACGTAGAGTCTTGGATCTCAGTGCCATATAGTAGTCATTTATCAGGAAGAATTCATGCCCTCATCAATCAATTAAAAAAGATACCCAAAACTTGTTTATGGATGTCATTTGGTGGAAAACAATTAACAATGGAGGCGTTTTGCAAAAGACTGTGTGGTTCCTAATTACACTAAATGAGGGAGATGCAACTCTCCTAGCAACCTTCTACGGCTGATTTATCATCCAAGGATGTAAACATCGTAAAGAAGCTAGTAAGATGGCCTGCCTTCCACCAAGAAATCTAATAGTAGCTTGCATCCTGGCAATTTTGCTAGAAGAATCTATTGTGAAGCTATGTCCAATATCCAATGGGCAAGGGCAACGCCTTGTCGAGCTTGAAGTAACCTAGGTTCTAAGGTTGAGTCTCCCCTTTTCTATTATTGGTCATAGTAGACAGGAATGAAATAAGGACTATGATGTCATCTAGATGCCTCTATATATTCTTTCAGATAATCTTGCATGCATAAGTAGAGTGACCCATCTAGGTATCAATCTCTAATTTCACAATAAGCAGCAGTACCTGCCTCTGCTTTCACAATGAGCTGTCCATTGAAATATAAAATACTAAATCTCCACCTTTGTATAGATTATCTACAAATTCAATGTTCCCCAACATATAGTGTTCCTTGTACATGCAAAGCACATGAACAAAAGATGATTTCTCCTAGAGGCAATCTCAAGCTAAAATTGTTTACCTGAGATTGCCTTTCTACATGGCAGCTCCAGAGATTGTTTCAGTTCTATTGTTTAGGAGTCTCCATTAAAAGTTGCATAAAATCCACTTGCTTGAAAATATATACCTATTACCTGGACATTCCTAAATAATGAAAACACATTAAATGTTTCTCCTTATAAGCAGCAGCATAACAAATTCTCAACGGAAAGCTGAGAAAATTCATAAGCACCCTCCTATAAGCAACATGATGTAACCCCGACCCAATTTAGGATTCAATGGCCTATGAGGAGCAATTTACATAATTCATTTATTTCCTTTCAAAGTCGCAAAATATTTTTTCCTCTTTTTTGGAAGGGATGGACGGGGAAAGATCTGATGAGGTGTCAAGTGGGGAGATGAATCAAAAAGGTTTCTCAATACTCAGATGTAACCCCTATGGGGATTGAGCATCTTTCCTTAAATCAAGCCTGCTTTTCTTCTTTGTTCCATTACCTGCTTGAAGGTTGATCTTTCTATTCTTGGCACTCTAACAAAAACTGTCCCAAAAGTTCACAAGAAAACATCAGGTTACCATACCATTAGAAAGAAAAGCTAGAAGTAATTAAGTCATCCAATTCCTCCCAGTCCACCTGATGATACACATTGTAAAAATCACAAAGTGACAAATCCTAATGATAAATCTGCAAGTTTCTTTTCTACTCTCTGACTACAAGTGTGACAGGGTGTTTGTTCTCGTTTCTCAGTTTTTTTCTGCCAAAAACAACACACAAAACATATAGAGGGTTTAACTAGGATTACAAGAAGACCAGAAACAGCAGCATTAGAACTATTTCCCAAAGAACTTGTATTTACCAATCAAAAACTAACTAAATTACGAGAAGACTTAGTAAATGTTAGAAGCGTCTAAAACATTGCTGTGCAAACAAAAACCATGACATATATGAGACAAAACGAGGAAAAGCAAAAGCTTCTTGACAAATAGCACATCAAAATCTCTCGTATCTACATCATACCTTTCTCCCTCCTGCCCTCCAAGATTGAAAACCAATCCACGAATTCTTGTGTATACGATCCACTTTATTAGCAATAGCAAAATAGGCTCCATATTCACAGAGGACATCCCGATAATAAGAATCACCAAGAAGTGGAAGTCGGGCAGGTCCATCTACATCATCAGCCCCAGCCCTCCGGCCTTTCGTTGCCTGTGATAAAGAATTGATCACAAATTCACAACAGATCAAATTGCAAGATATGACTGACCTATTATAGTAATAGAAGTTGATCATCTGACAGCACAAATGCAAGCTTTCATGAATTCCAAATGCCTTGTTTCACATTCCATCTTTGATAGGTCCAAGCTTCTTAAAAGGAAAGAAAACACAGATAACCATAATAGAATTTCATTATTTTGTTAGGTCTGGATCTGAAGGCATTCATAATTTCCAATGCTTTCCATTCAAAGGATAGTTTGGTGTTTATACTTTCCACTCTCATTGACTGCTTTTGTTCACTCATGGACATTATTATATCTTCTTGCTTTCCTCATATCAAAGATAAAAGAACCAATGTATTGCATTGTACAGATTCCTTCTGAAAGAGATACACAAGTAATGTCTAAATGGCGATGCATTCTTTCAATAGAAAGTGCATATCAATGTTGGTGGAAAGCATGAAAATAAGTGAATGGCATCTGCAAGATGAGCAATGCTTCTAGATTTGCAGTCAAAAATGCTTAAAGACTGTCCTAAGAAGGACTCAAAAAAACCTTTCTGGTAGTGACTTACATACATGATGATAAAGGTATTGACTTTAGTTGGTGGGGTATCTGATGAGATTTTGATTCATTTCAGTTAACAAATTAAGAATCAAGTTTATCTCATGCTGGAGTTCATTATTTAGTTTTAGTTTTGATTATGTATGTTATGAAGGATACTAGAAAGTAGAAACATGCAAGTTCTAACTTATATCAGCTGTGAGGTTTTGGGTCTAACTTTAAAGTATTCAGTTAAAGCTGAAACAGTGAAATTAATCCTCCTGTTTTCTTGCCCTTCAAGGAAGCACACAAACAAATTGAAATAAAAATAAAATCTTAAGGAAGGTCACAAAACTCACAAGTCCTATTCCACGGTAGAGTGCAACACGATGTAGAAAAGGCCATGCGCCAGGTCCATAGTAGGGTTCATAGATGCATAGAGGTTGACCAGTTCTTTCCATCTCACCATCATCCCTTTCATGCAGCTCACCTCTTGTTCGCTCAACCCGTTTAACATTGCGATAAACATCCTCCCAAGTTCCTTGAGGCTGATCATTTCTCTCTTCTAACTGCAAAACATTTACAATAATTCAGCCTAATTTTATACTAGCATGGGAAGAAGTATAACAACCTAAATTGAAGCTGAAAAATGCCTAGATGGTGCTTGAAGCCTTCCAAATAACACATTCATTCTTGTTCATACTTCATCTGCCTCTCGCCTCTCTATAGCTTCATCCATTTCATTGGTCTTCTCTTCTGCCCAGTCAAGTAAACTGATTGTTTCATCCCCTCCACTGCTAGTCTTAGGCACTAACTCTGCCATATGATGACTTCTCCTAAGCTCTTCCACTTGAAAAACCACATTTTTTTTGCTAAAATTTTGATGTGGGGATTCAACCCTCAATACAAATGGATCTGTAAATAATTGCCATTGCCATCCCCTAGTAACCGTCTCTGGGATATCCGAAGTAGGATGGGGAAGTGCTGATTCTGACGGAAATTGTAGAACATTCTCAAGTATGGCAGCATACCCAATAATAAAATCTCGACTCATTAAATTCTTTGCATGTAATCTGCCAGCTAAAGCAATTTCATGAGCCAAAGGAGACAATCTATCATTCACTATTGCTAGTGACACTGCCTTTGTTAGCATGTTAACATTTCCAACAGGGAAAAGAAGTCCGTGTTTTCCATCTTCAATCTGCATAAATCAAATCGAAAATGCATTAAATATCATGTCCCACCAACAAAATGCTTTATGTTAGACAATAACGAGCATACCCTAATCAGAATCAGTTCAGACACAAAAGCAAACATACAAGGATCCGTAATTACATATTTTTGAACCATGGTCAGGTTGGGAGCAATAATCGGTTTTTCAAAAGACATGGCACGCAGTAAAATAGCTGGAAATGCTTGTTCCTCTCGCAAGGAACCATAAAGCACTAAATCAGCTGCACTCAATATGATATTCACATCTCTGTTGACCCCAACATGTTGGACACTATTGCTTGGAAATCCCAATCGAAGAGCAATTGCCTACAACCACAGAACATCATATCAAATATTAATCACCGGCATCAAAAAGCAAGAACAATGGTTTTGCAAAACATGAACAGTCAATCTTGTAACCTTGAATAAACTTGCAAGATGCCAACATTATAGATCTTAGCCATGTGGCACTACAGCTACCAATCCTGGGTGGCCAGGAAAGGATGCAGAGAGAGCTAGCTGCTTTTTGTAACCAAATCCCTGCAATACCCCATTATACCAGTCCCTAATGAGACATGGAGTAGGTTTTATATCTAAGAATCTATGGCATTGGCATATTCTTCATTCGTAATCTTGGGAAGGAAACAAATCACCAAAGAAATCAGGCAATGAAAACTATGCCTATCCAGAATCAATATGTGGAAGAAAATTCCCACCATTATAACTGCAGAGCTTATAACTTTGTTAGAGCTAGATATGACAATAAATCAAGCAAAACCTGTACATGAAGACATCAGATCATAGAATTGGCATATGAATTGTGAACAGAAGACAAAAGTTTGATACTTTGGATGAGTAACTGGGAGAACTGTGGGATTATGTATAACACTCTTGGTTATCTAGAACCCATATTAAAATCTGTAAGCCTGTTGTGAATCTGTACTGTTCATCAAACTCTCTTGCATCACCTTTCACAAACTACATGGTATATTCCATGGCAGTAAACTCACTACTTGCAAAGAAAATCTCAAGAAAGACGCACACAAACATTATTTGGTATAAAAAGGGTCCTAGAGAATGGGCATTAGAAATAATAGCGTAGAAACATGATTATATAATATCCAGCAGTAAAATACATCGTTCACCAAACTCTCTTATATCAACTTTCACAAACTACATGGTTCACCAAACTCTCTTGCATCAACTTTCACAAACTAAATGATATATTCCAGGGAGGTAAAACTTACTACTTGCCAAGTAAATATCAAGAAAGGAGCACGCAAACCATAATTGAGATAAAAAGGTTTCTAGCGAATGGGCAATGAAAAGTTACAAGACACACCAATTCAAACTTGAAATGAGAAATAGCTGCCAGAAAATTTCCAATTTTTGAAAAACTCAGCCGACTCATTTTTGCTTGCAACTTTCATATTTGTGAATGAGATCTTCGCTTCAGTGTGCCAGTAGAGGGAAAACATGTTTAATCTGTGGCAAAGATACTTTTTTTAGATTCGGAAAATGATTTTGATCCAATTTTTCAAAGTTTATTAACTTATTACACAGAACAAGCATACCCCAGCTTATGTTTTAGCTTCATTTTTTGCATATTTAACAACAAGAATAGGAGTTTATGGGTTTAGGGTTTATGGGTTTTTATTGTAAGATATTTCTACAATACTATTGATATAGCTTTTAGATTAAAGTTAAACATCAGGGTACGATTTTTTTGCAGAACACCCACAAATGTTTTGCCACCGGTTGCACTTATCTTCCACCAACATAACAAAGCAATTAAGTGTTTTGAGCATATAGGGAGGCTGGCAAAAGGCAGCATGGCCGGCTCAAATGTAAGCTTTGACAAAGGTTATGTCCAGAGGGATTAACTGTTTAAAATACCAACTTCAAGAATGCAAGGCAAAGATAATGAGCCTTGTCCAAATGTCAACCCAAAAGTTAAGGCACAGGTTGTTGCAGCTATTGAAGAAGCCTAGAAGAATAAAGGCGGAAAACAAGCTATTGTGCTTGAACTTGCAACAGTTGGAGTAGCAAGGAGACCTACAGGCACATTGTGGGGATAGTAAGCGACATGAACTCAAGTGCTTTGCCTTCTACAAGTACCACTTCATAATTCTTGTTAAAGAACAGAATCTAGGGGGGCAAATTCTTCAGGCTTCAATCCATTCAGTTATTAAGAAAAAGAAAAGGAAAAAGAAGATAGGATTTTAGGTAAGTATTTCTGGTGAGGTGATATACTCTTTAGCATTGCCAGGCCCAATGTTATAACAGGCAATGTTTACTGTGATGTATTTATTGGAAATAGATATAAGCCATGAATTGAGGGGGCTGATAGTTCAAAACCAAGAAAAGAAGCATGATTATATTGGAGTTAAAATACACATGGGCATTCACCAACTGCACAGTTATGTCAGATGGTTGGATGGTGGAGAAGGGTAAGACATTTCTTAATTTCCTGTCCCATGGTGACAATGTTTATTAAATTTGTTGATGCATCTGCTAATGTTAAAGATTCTTCACTGTTCTGTAACTTGTTGGATGAGTTCATACGAGAGATAGGTGTGGAGCATGTTGCGTAGGTCATAACAGATAATGTGCCTAAATATATGGCAGATGGCAAAATGTTAATGGACAGAAGCCCCACATTAATTTGAACTACCTAAGTTGCACATTGCATTAATTGATGGAAGAGGATACCGGCAAAGTTACTTTGTAGGGAGGTGATAGAGGAGGCTAAGGTCATGACTAAATTTATATATAACCATGTCTCGGTACTTAGCCTCATAAAGATATTCACATCAAACAGAGTTGGAGCATCATGCCATCACTCAATTTGCTACCAGATTCATTTTTCTTCAATCTATTTTTGATTGTAAGATGGAGTTGAATATAATGATTGTTTGTTTTATAAGTGGTATGCCTACTGTTATCGGAACTGTCTGAACTGAACCAAAACTAGCCAGTCTGAACCAGTTCACTCCTCGTGGGGTCTGGACCAGTTGGTCAGTTCCAACTCAAACTTCAAGACAAAACTGGAAAAAATGGGCAGTTCGTGTTTGGACCAGCCCTTGTCTAACCCATCTGATATATGATGTACAGAGAAAAGTAGAAAAAAAGAGAATAAAAAAGGAAAAAAGTGTTCCCTCACTAAAAACCTATAATATATCACTATTTGGTGTCCAATGGTTTAGATATAAAATTATGTGTGTGTGTGTATAATTAAATTTGCATATTTTAGGTGTTTTTTACTCGACAATTCCAATGGTTCCGCAACTCGATTTTCCAACTAGTTCCGATCCGGTTATGATCCAATCTAGCCCTTAACCTGTTCCAGTTTCAATTCTGATTTTGATGACATTCGATATGCCAATGGAATTAGCAAGAAACAAGAGGGGCAAGCTATTTCTTTATGTATTTACAAAAGATTTCTTTTAGGTTGGAGTAGAGGACATTTTTGCAGGAAGTGAACATTTAGTAAAGGTTCTTCAATACCTATATCAAACCATGGATAGGGCTAAAAAAGCTCTCTGGTCGTATTATGGGGGAAAACAACAAGATTAAGAGGAAAAGCACAAGTACATCATGATTTGGGAATAGATTGATGATAGATGGAAAGAGGCCTCCTGCCTCAACCCCTCTATTTTTTACTCCTGTGGTTTTGTTTCAATGAAGAGGTTATGGCCAAATTCTTTACTTGTGTGGAAACAATGGTGCCAAATCCAAAGGAAGCCCATGATTGATCCATACAAAAGTTGTTGAACCCTCTTTTGGAAAATAGCCAAGTCTCGAATCAAGTGAATGGTTTGGACCTCTTGATAGTCAAAAGTGCTCGGTTCCAAATATCAACTAGTGAAGGTACCTGTTATCATGAATGTTGTAGTTGCACCTTTAAGATGATCCTATTCATGACAGTCTAGAGAGAGCGAAACCAAAGTCGTGACCTACGATATCCAAGACCTCTGAAAGAACTCAGATGTCACGCCAGTCAAGGATACCGACACTTTAGACCAAATTATAAATTAAGCCTAGGAGGCGTCCCTATGACCAAGATAACCCTATAAATAATGTAGATGAGTGAATTAGCCAAGGTATCTTGATTAAATCTCTCAGTATAATAGTTATTTAGCATTTAAACAATTACTAAGAGGAAATGTGTGCCCAACTGAAAAGCCCCAAATTACCCTAGGGTTTTAAGCATGAAAATCTAATCTGAGGATAACTAGGTGAAATTAAGTAAAATTGGACACAAGAATTTATCGCTAGATGCAAGATAATACAAATAAAGGTGATTCTAACAATATCTAGTTTGCGGAATGAAAGATACCCACTTCTCCCAAGGAGGGTGTCTTCCCCTAAAGGATAGGCCAGTGCATTGAGTGGGCAAATGGAGTCCAATGGTCGTGAAACTTTAGATCTAGGGGTTTTGAATTATTTCCAAAGTGAGTTATGATTTTTAAAGCCAACCACAAACTAGAACCTACAGATCTAAAAATCAAGGGTTTTAAACTTAGGGTTTTATTATTATTATGTCCAAGGGGATTGAAATAATGGAGATAGAAGAATGTACCTTGTGAAAACGTACCTGAAAATTTTAGATGAATGTTGGAAAGGTGAGGATTAATCCCGCAAAGATCAAATGAAAGTTTTGTTGAAGATCCAGCTAAATGCCCAAGTGGAGAAGTGCGCCCCTCTTCTTGCCAAGCCAAGGAAAAATCAATTAGATTGGCAAGAAAATGAACTATTGCAAACGAGAGATAAAAGATAAGAGAAATAATTGATCATAGATAAAATCACCCCCTGTTCGAATCAAATCCAGAAAAGAAACAAACAGTGGGTCTCCCCAAATGATGCGCCCCTCCCAAAACGACCTCTCTGCCTCCAATCCATAAGAACACAAGTATTTCTCACAAAAGAATTTTCCCTATTCCAATAAGCCAAGAGCCAAAATTCTCGATGGGATACAACGAGAGGATCACAACATCATCAACGGCGGAGATCTTTTAATTTTACATTACATGGATCAACTTATACAAATACATTTGAGGGGGGCGAATTACCTCATAAAGCCCATTTTTACAACATGATAAATCATTCTTCTTGCAAGTTTGACACTTAGGGGACATGGGGGGGTCATTAGGGATCCCCTCATACATATTTCTAAAGATATAACTTGATTACACACTTTTATTTTGGCCATTTTAACCAATTTCTCCCTATGGGGGACGTCCTCCCTAGGAAAGCCAAAATAATAATCCGGAGCATGAAAATGAATGAAACTGGTGCAGAGATGTCCAAAGAGCCATAATAAATCATCTGGAAGAATTTCCTTGACCACAAAAGCCAAATCAATTTCTTCAGTGAATTCCATAGTTTATTTTTTAGTGGTACAACCTCTGAAAACAATAAAAATCACTATAACTTTCTCCAAGCTGAGAATTGGGGCAAACTAACTGCACAGAAGTATCCAAAGACATGGTAGAATGGTACCGATGACTACTCATACCCACTGATCCACTAAAGTGCCAAAAATATCACCATCTCTTAATAAAAATAATGGTCGGAGTCAATAAATAATAATAATTAACTCTGGAACTCTAACTGTGACCATCTGATGAAAACTGAGACTTAAGTATTGGTCCTGGGCATGTCTAGAGAAAATATAACCATTGTTGATTTTTGTGGCCACCGCATTGGGAACTATGTTTAACTTGGTCAACTGGATTGACCAAGTCAAAGTACCCAAAACTAAAGGTAATAAACTGAGTTGATCCTGCATGCATCTAAGGTAAGAACTGCTCCAAGATGTATATTAAAACCCAACTTAAATCATACTAATCATAATCATGGTGACAATAATAATAATAATCAATAAAATATACTTGTGTCTTTGAACGATCTTTGGATCTTCTGGAAGTCCCTTGTATATGCCATACTTACAAAATTTAACCAATTTGCTAATGATGGGTGAAAGTGGAAAACAAGGTTTAGGCAAAAGGGTGATGACTTCTAGTTGACCTTGACCATGTGATCTATCCGAATGATAACAAATACACACAACCACAGTGACATATGCATGATAGATAGCAATAGGGGATGGTGGTGCCTCACAAATGGATAAAGTACTTGGGCTTGTTTCTTTATGCTCTAGCAAGTATCCATTTAAAACGATTTAACACTTTGCAACATTTAACTTTAAGGCATTTAACTTTAACACAAGATGTTAGCCAGCGTACAAGGTAGGTGCCCTAGAAAGCCTTCTGGGGTCCAGAAAATGACGAAGTCCTAGCCCCAATGTCAGCGAGCGTCCATAGTCCCGACGAGTTTGCCTCACCCTATTGTCCTATAGAGACAAAAGGCCCTTACATCATACAATGGATGAGTGCTCATCCTTTGGCCACTGACTAGTTTTATAACATTTATATATAGGCATTAGCACTTAAAAGCACTACTAATCGCAGCTTGCCTTTTGCATCATTTAGATATGGCGTTATGCGTTCCAATGCTTTAGTGTATAAAGCATTGGAACAAATACACACAACCACAGTGACATATGCATGATAGATAGCAATAGGGGATGGTGGTGTCTCACAAATGGATAAAGTACTTGGGCTTGTTTCTTTATGCTCTAGCAAGTATCCATTTAAAACGATTTAACACTTTGCGACATTTAACTTTAAGGCATTTAAATTTAACACAAGATGTTAGCCAGCGTACAAGGTAGGTGCTCTAGAAAGCCTTCTGGGGTCCAGAAAATGACTAAGTCCTAGCCCCAATGTCAACGAGCGTCCATAGTCCCGACGAGTTTGCCTCACCATTTTGTCCTATAGAGACAAATGGCCCTTACATCATACAATGTATGAGTGCTCATCCTTTGGCCACTGACTAGTATTATAACATTTATATATAGGCATTAGCACTTAAAAGCACTACTAATCGTAGCTTGCCTTTTGCATCATTTAGATATGGCGTTTATGCGTTCCAATGCTTTAGTGTATAAAGACATTGTTGGTCGGACAACTTGTTTTAAGGACTAAAGAAAAACCATCCGGTGAACCTGCCCACACTGACCAAGCCACATACTTCATAGCTAGAAACACAGAAAAACATGGAGTCCATCATGCACAGGGGTCAAAGCAGGGAAAAGGATCTTCAATCTCATTGTTTCTTTAGGCTCTAGCAAGTACCCTTTCAAAACGATTTAACACTTTGCAACATTTAACTTTAAGGCATTTAACTTTAACACAAGATGTTAGCCAGCGTACAAGGTAGGTGCCCTAGAAAGCCTTCTGGGTTCCAGAAAATGACTAAGTCCTAGCCCCAATGTCAGCGAGCGTCCATAGCCCCGACGAGTTTGCCTCACCCTATTGTCCTATAGAGGCAAATGGCCCTTACATCATACAATGGATGAGTGCTCATCCTTTGGCCACTGACTAGTTTTATAACATTTATATATAGGCATTAGCACTTAAAAGCACTACTAATCGCAGCTTGTCTTTTGCATCATTTAGATATGGTGTTTATGCGTTCCAATGCTTTAGTGTGTAAAGACATTGTTGGTTGGCGCACTTGTTTTAAGGACTAAAGGAAAACCATCTAATGAACCTGCCCACACTGACCAAGCCACATACTTCATAGCTAGAAACACAGAAAAACATGGAGTCCATCATGCACAGGGGTCAAAGCAGGGAAAAGGATCTTCAATCTCATAGGTCTCGATCATCAGTCATGGGATAAATCAATCACGGATGAGACTAGATGAATGGGGACAATTGACACATAGAACCAGAATAGCAATGTAGACTAAAATTTGTGTAAAGCATAGCATAAGCAATGGTCTTCAACATCAAATTCTCAAATCATTCTCAACACAAGTTAATCTTCAGTAGAACATATCATATAAGCATAGGTCACCTTAATCATCATAGCATAACAAGTCAAAGATGTTAATATACATCAGAGAGAAAAATCCTACCAAGAAGCAATATACCTAATCTCACTATATGCATGTATCTACCTGATGTGCCCATCTATGAACTGTGTATCATCTTTGTTGCTCTACTCCAATGAACTATGGTATTACCAAAGTCATTTCAATGGACAAGGAGCTCAATCCTGTTAAGGAAATACTCCGCATCTGCTACTGAATAAAGGCTCTGAATGGCTCATGCTATAATGATGATCCACGATGTATCCCATCCGAATATCTGGCTTAGAAAAATAAAGAGAAAATCCATATGTTGCATCATAGTAACCCAACTACAATATATAGGTGATAATAGTACCATTGTCACCTCATACAATCCCTATGCACTTCAAGCTAGTGCTTGCTATCCCCAGGGAAGAATCCCTATTCGATCTAAATATAAAAAACAAACTCAAGATCAAGGAAAAGTTCACTTATTTAACATAGATTAAATCTTTGTTTTCATGCATTTATAGGAGTTCCTTTTGTGCTCTCACTTTGTATGCCACATACTATTGCACTGAGCAATCCCATTGACCTATTTGTGGTCATTTGTTGGAGACAAATAAATTTATCTTGTCTTATTATCTAGGTCAAGAATAAGATATGTGTGGCCCACAACACCAAGAATCCTCTTGTAGTGTACCCCAAGTCCCGGCTAAAATAGGTATGCATCAAATGTTGGCCAAGGCAAGTAAGACACTCATAAAGTGTGCCCTAGGTCTCCCAAAGTAGCATGTCCACCGCTAGTGGGGCCCACCACATAACCTCCCAGAATATTCCAAAATGATCCAAACCTCATAAATTGACCAAAAACAAGACTTCTCGTAATGGAATAAAACTTGAAACCATGTTATACACAACACTAGATCTCCAAAAATATGACCAAATCCTGAAAAACCCCGAGGTTAAAAGTAGACCAAAATTCCACAATGACTAATCGCCACCAATTCTTACTCCAATGTTGTACTCAATACTAGGTATCCGAAAATGTGATTATCTCTAAAAGCTCAACAATTCTATTTTTACACGTCGAGCTGACCAAGTTTGATTGGCCTGAACAAAGATCCAAGATATCTCTAAACTTTAAAAAAATGAAGCCCCATGCCCATCTCTCCAAATGGTATCAGAATCTACTTTCAAATTTCAAGAAAGTTCAAATTTCTAAAAATATTTCCAAGATTGTGAATCTTGAAAATCTAAAAGTGCCCCATCTGAAGAACTCAATATCAGATCCCAAAAACTGTCCTATTGAAAAAGATCAAGTTTCTAAAAGTAGAAATTGTTAAAAATCGTAGAATCAAGATTCTAAAAGTACCCATCCAATTGTCTTCATCCTACAATGCATCCTCCAAAATATGGATGTCAAGACTCAATTCAATGCATGGGGAAAACCCAATAAAAATAGATCTAAAAGTCTAAACTAGAAACCTGCTAAAAATACCAATCTCAGATAATCTCCAAACACTCATACAATGCAACTCTAGAAAAGGGTCTGTAAAGATTTGCAACAATGTACATGTATGGCCAAGGTACTCACAGACTGTTGATGCCGAATGGTGAACCCCATAATATTGAGGTCACCTCATATAATATCTACGAACACATGTCGAAACTTAACACCAAGTTGTGTAGACAAACATGATGTTAACATGACCTTCAAGGATTCATGTTGGGTGATCAACAAGTGGGATGATCGACAAGAGATGCACCAGCGATTAGTGGTCAACAATCCCATCATCAACAAATAATATCATCAAGAAGCCACCCATCAACATAGCTTTCGTCAACAAGGGTGGCAACAATGATCCACCTATCAACAAGGGTCCCACTGAATGTCTCTGCAAGATTTCATCAATAACAGCACTCATTATTTTTTTATGTTAATGACAATGCATTTGTTGCCATAGACCATGAACCAACTTGTCAACAAGCATAGCACAAGGTTGTTAACAATGATTACAGCAACCATTACATGCAGTTCAACCATCAAAAATTGATTCTTGGAAGGTAACCTATTTAAGGTGGCACCAAGCACTGTTGAAGGGTTATGGATTCTAGACTGATGATTCTTTGGTTCATGTGACTAAGTATAACAAGATATCCCAACAAGCAATCATTCAATGCACTGTAGTTTAACCACTCATAATTGGTTATAGTTCCACTATAAATGTAAGCTCTTACAAAGGATACAGCTTTAGACCAATTGTGTGAAGACCTCTAGATTGGGGATTTATCTTTGGCATTGCTTAGCCATGCTATAACTAATTTGCAATAACAAGTCTAGATTTTTTATTCTCGGGATGGTTTTCTCTAGTTCCATAAATTTGTCTCTGTATCTCCTTATGCATGTTGTGTTTTGTTGTTGATGTATAAAGGTTTAATGAAGTTAATATAGGAGGCAATTAATTGCCCCTTCTATGGCTTATTAGGTAAGAGAGAACCTTGTGCTTCCATCATTGGCAAGCTTTGCTCCCTAACAAGAACCTATATCCTTAATCTAGAAAGAGTTGACAAGTGTGTCTCAGCACAACTCCATTATGACAGAGACCAATTTTGCATCGGTGTAATTAGTTCCCTAGAAGAGTGTGTTTCCCCTTGTGAAGACAAAACTGTGTAGAGGTTGGACAATGAATACCAAAAGTCAATAACATGCAAGTGGTGAATCTTTTTGTGAAGGAATACAAACTTTTCAGAGTCATTGTTACAAACTAAAGAAGTTATGGCAAGAGAAGATGATTCTGTGGTCCTTGAAGAGAGAATTTGGATCTCTCACAAGTAAATATTGAATATAGAACAGAATGTTCTATCCATTCAAACTCCAAAGGGATCCACAACCACAAATGTCGCATATCCCATAGATGGCCAATACGTTGAATTATTTGGTACAACGAAATACCATGAGTATGTTTCTACGTCCCCAACCAGATGTTGGTTTGTCTTCCAACAGTGTTGCAACAACCTCGGGTATGTTAGCACTAGCATTGTTGGGCCTGCACCGCCTCTATCTTAATCCAACATCTAAATTGACAAGCTAAAGCATGGCAAGTGCCACCAAACTACTACACAAATTGTGAATTTGATACAGTCATTGTTTCAAGAGGCACAATCATTTAGAATGGAGATTAAATCATTCAATGGATCACTTAATGTAGAAAACCAGTTGATTGGTTGAGACAGTTTGCCCACTAAAGATCTTCTTGAATTGTATCCTCTAGGATGGCTACATAAAGATGCAGCGTTAGTTGTTTGCAAGCAATGTAAGTTCAAGTTTGTTATCTTAGTTGCATTCATTGATGTGGCATGGAACCATTGGATATCTATGAATCCTTTGTTGCAAGTCCCTACTTGTGGGATAAGGATGCAATGTCCAAGAAGAGGACAGATGAATACAAGTTGGTAAAGAATGGGAAACCATATGTACATTCCTATAAGGGGAAGGAGAATTTTTCTCTGATTGCAACAAAATGAGCAAGTCATAAGTTTGTTTTGTTGATGATTAGAGCCCAGACCAAAGAGAAGCCATGAGAAATTAGTCAAATTCTTGAGAGGAAGGCAGCAATAAAAAGATGTCGGTTGGGTTCAAGGAAGTGTTTATGGATGTGCAAGGCTTGCCACCATAAAAACTAATCTAGCAAGAGATTGACCCTTAGATGATGCATTGCCTAAAAGCAGGTTGTACAAAATTTTCTTGATAGAGAATAAGGAGATCAAGAAATAAATATAGTTTTTGTTGGACAAGGAGCTATCTGACTAAGTACATCACCATGTGGCTCAATCATGGTATTGATCCCCAAAAAGGATGGTGCATGTCAGATGTGCGTGGACTTTCAAGCCTTGAACAAGATCAGAATTGAGAACAAGTACTCACTGTCTTGGATAGACAATTTGACTGACCAATTGCTAAGAGCTACTTTCTTGTACAAACAAGACTTGAAGTCTAGCTATCATCAAGTGTGAATTTGGTGAGAAAAGGCATGGAAGACATCATTCAAGACGAAGCAAGCATTGTTCGAATGGCCAGTTACCTCCTTTAGCTCATGCAACGCACCAACCATTTTCATGCATCTAAGAACGTGATATTTAGTTCAAGCCTAGACTCATTTGTCGTGTAGAGTATTTGGATGACATTTTAATCTTGAACAATAATGGAGAAGAACACTTGCAATGTTTGGCAAGAGTTATGTAGAGTTTGAGGGAGCACAAATTGCAAGCCAATCTAAATAAAAGTGAATTTCACGAGACAAAGATCTTGTATCGGGATTCATCATTGGAGGAGCACATATTCATATGAGCCTAGCGAGACCAGAGCCATTTGTGATTTTCCAAACCCAAAAAATGACTAAACTAAGGAAATTTTCGGGTCTAACAAATCATCTCAAAAGGATCATAGTAAGGGTTTTCGATATAGAAACCTCGTTGCATGGATTGACTAGGTGCAATAAAGGATTTTATGAACAAAGCTACATCAAACACATTTTCAAAACTGAAGGATAAGGCATATCAGGATATAGTATCGAGTTTGCCAAATATTAAACTTCCTTTCGAGAATGAAGCTAATGCCTTAGGGTACATTATAGGAGCAGTGATGTTGCAACAAGGTAAGCCAGTGACTTATCATTGGAGACTTTCACAAGTGCAATAATTAACTATCCAGATTCCAGCCTACATTAAAGAACTATATGTCCATGTGTAGGTAGTTAAGCATTGGAGAAACTACTTAGCAAGGAACCAATGATACATTTCTACCACCAACCATTAAAATTTATGCAAATTCAAAGCAAGTTGCAGTAGAGTCGAAATTTCAAATGGTTGTCTTACTTAGAAGTTACAATCTCACTATTCAATAGAAGGAAGGTGCTCTGAATAAAATCACAACTTTTTGTTGAGACCTCCAATGGTGTCATGCACAATAACAATGCAGCTTGAAACATTTGAGCTACAAGTTCCCATGGATGTGTATGCTGTTGACCTTGAGTTTCATCCAATAAATATGGGCATTGATGCACATGACATGTCAAATCACAAGCAAAAATTCCATGAGGAAGGTAGCATACTTTACCACTATGCACACAAATTTTTGTTCCTATAAAGCATAGTAGCATCTATTGTTAAGGAGGTAAGAACACAATTCAAGAGTTACATGGTATTTTGGGGTGCACAAGATACTAGTTCATCTTCAATGGTATTTCTATCACCCACATATGCAAGCGAATGTGGAGAAATTTGCTTAAGAATGATCATTGAGCAACACTTTCAAGCTAGCCAACATAATATTGGCACTGTACATGCCTCTTCGTTCCCTCCAGACCATGGGAGAGCATCTCTATGGCTTTTGTAGGAGTTTTTCACATGACCAAGCAACATCACAATTACACTTTTGAAGTTGTGGACCTCTTCAGCAAGATGTCTATATTTGTTCCTTCAAGCAAAATTGTTCTTTACATATGTATTTGTCAAACAAGGACAACAAGTTTTTCAGTCACTTCTAGACCACATTGTGGACTATGATGAACACTAAAAGCTGAAGAGTATTGCATTTCACCTACAGACAGATGGATAGACTAAAGTTGTTAAATGCAGATTGGTACAACTGTTACGCATATACAACCACAAACACCCAAATCCTTGGGATGAGAATCTTCCTTATACTCAACATGCTTATAAAAGGTAATTCATGAATCAAATGGATTTTCACCTTTTGAGCTTTGCCTTGGATTTTTGTCACAAACCCCTTACTGTTTGATTTACCCTATCACAGGGACAGGTAGTAGGGATCAACAAGATGAGCAAGCAAAGTCTATTAGATTTGTGTAAGGCATCAAGAAGATTCATGACCAAGTGAAAACAGCCTTACAAGAATCTTGGTTGAGATACAAGGCACAACATGATTGCCATAGACAAGATCACATTTTTGAACTTGAAGACATGGTATGGACCTCACTTATCCAAAGATAGGTTTAAAGGTACAAACAAGAAACTCAAGCCTATTCATTATGGGCATTTTTGAATTTTGGATCAAGTGAGTACTTTATATGGGAATTTATTCAATAGTAAATGTTGAATTGCTAAAGGTAATTGAGCCCTTGAACCTAGAGATAAATAAAGGAGCTAGTGTAGTTATACCTAATATAAACGAACCAATCCTTAATCAACAAGCAGTGTTGAAAACTAGTCAGATCTTGGATAGTAAGCTTTGAAGGAGTCAACAAGGGGAAGTGAAGTTGAACAAAGTTGGCAAGCAAGTAATGTTTCTCCAAGCAACAAAGTGGTACAATGCACAACAAGTGCAACAAATTTTTCTAGAATTTCAATTGGAAAAAGTTGATGGGGACCATCGACCTCTTAGTGTGGAGGTTTGTTCTGTCAACGAGTTGTTGAACCTTTGTTGGGAAAATGGCCAAACCTCAAAGCAAGTGAAGGGTTTGGACCTTCAAGGCTTCAAGTAAGGTTAAATCTAGGGTAATCAACAAGTGGAACAATCAACAAAGCCGATGTTACCGGTTGAAATGGCAGTTCAAATCCACCGGCAAGCATATGAGGGAAAAGTGACCACTGTCACCTTAGTCACTTGTCCCAAACTACTTCGGAAGTCGAAACCTCCTAGGGGAGAGCCGTATTCCGATCCTGTAAGGACACTAAACACCAAATGTTCTCTCTCGAGGTTGTTAGTAACCAGTGCCTTATGGAGTCTAGAGAATGAGTTGAAATACGAGTATATATGGAGTGCACTAGTATTATAGCAGCAGTATATCAACCCAAAGATCAGTCTTATACCACAATGGAAATAACAAAATACATGTGTGCAGTCGTTGATCAAGTACAAACACTTATCATAGCCCAAAGACACAAGCAGTACATGCAATAAGATAGATAATTATGACAGCAGTAATCCAAGTGTAGCATGTATGTATTCAATCCTCACAATACGTTATGGTGGCATCAATCATGTGAAGATAATGAACAGCAGTATACACAATGGTGTCATTTATGCGTCAATGAAGGCATGTGCACTTAGTTGCAATAGATAACTTAGGGTCTGAAAGTGCAAAAGTGTTGTCTGTACCAGCAGTAAATGTTAGTATAGCAGCGATGTATATTCAGTCATTAATTACAGTGTTTGTAGCAGCATTAACAAAGTTCCTTGTTACACACCAATATGTTCATTTCACCAACTTTGTAAAGCATGAAGTACATGTCAATGTGTGTAATTCCTTGCAGACTATGTGTTTAGTTAAATGCAGTAGTATATCATGGTGGCAATAGTATAGCAGTGTTTCAGTCCTCTACTCAAGTGTTACAACAAGGATCACGTTTTAAGACATTAATATATCAGTCATTACCCACAGCAGTGTTCATATCAGCATTAAAGTAGTATGCATATAGTCATTCACCAAGTACTTACAGCAGCATTATAGCATTAGTATCCTTCATAAGAGATAAGCATGATTATACATTAAAATACTAACCTTAACGTTTATGTGTAGGAGCTGATGTAAGGACAAAGGAGAAGCGAAGAAAAGGACAGCCCTGTAGGGCAAGGAATAAGCAGGCCTGGGACTCCTCTTCAAACAGGCCCGAGGGTGGAAACAAGGGGAAAGGGAGCACCCGAGATAGTGGAGGGCAGCAGCGAGGGTATGGATGCGGGTTAATGCCCTAGAGAAGGCAGCCTGGGGTGTTACGAGGAGGCTGCTACAGCAGCTAAGGTGAAGGGTGAGGCCTGTAGGGAGAGAGAAGGCCAGCGAGGGTTTTGGAGAGGGTAGCGAGGATTAGGCAAGGTCTGTTAGGTTCCTAAAGGTAGGCTAGGGATTTTAGGGCAGAATTAGGACTGTTTTAGGGCCTTTTAGGGTAATTTTGAGATTTTTGCGAATTTTGTATTTTTAAGGTTCCCTATAATTCTACCTTAGGGTTTTTAGGAATTTAGAAGCCAGGGCGAATTTGTAGGGAAGGTGGCTGAAATTTTAGGGAGGCCCAAAACTGCAAAAAAAATAAGATTTTTAGGGTTTCTAACATAAAATTGCAGACCTAAATTTGACCTAAAACTAATCCTAAACTAACCCTAGAACTAGGTTTTTTTAGAAGAGAAAAGGTGTGAAAACCAAGGAAACTAACCCTAGCAAAAAGCCCTACCACAACCCAGGACATCTAGGGAGGATAGCTAACCTAGAGAGAAAGAGTTCCTAGGTCAAACAACTAGCCTAGAAAAACTAAGGTAAAAACCCTAGAGGACCCTCACAAGGAGACTTGCCTCAACCAGATAAGGTGACAAGAAGGATGGCAATGGCCTATTCTAGGAGAAAATGCAACATTAGGGCTACCACTTAGACACAAGCATGCATCATCAACCACCATTCAAACAAAGAGATAAGAAGCCTGACCTCCTTGTGCTCTTGTTTAGCCAACAAATCAAAACACCAGCTAGCAAAGGATTTCACCAAAGAATTGCCAAAAAAGGCTTGCATTAACCTAGAAAAACCTTCTCAAGAGGAGCGCATCCATCCAAAGAGCCCTAGCAAGGGTAAAACAAGTGCATAGTGTATTATCCCAAAAGTTCTGTCTTTAAAATGGAAGTGAGGAGATCTATTTATATGATCTCACACTCACTTTTTACAAAATATCCATGCCTACATGCCTTAAAATAAGTCAACTTGAAATTACAAAATGTTTATAAGAAAATAATAATAAATTATAGCCTAAGGTAGGCTTAAGGTGGGGGCTACCTAGGATATTTGTACCCCCAAGTACCAAAACATGCTCAAATAAGTGAATCACTCCGAACGAAAGGCTGGACTGAGTTGGAGGGAGCGCGTTATGTTGATGTATTTGTAACTTCGGAATGTATTCATCCGTATATCTTATGTATTGTACCCCGATGTTTATTCCGGGAAGTGTATGTAATGTATTTGAGTCATGTCATGACCCGATGTTCCTAGCGGGAGATTCAATAATGTAAACAAGTCATGTCAAGTCATTGTGGGTAACCCTCCTATTGATCAAGGGTTAAAGTCCCCGCAATTGTGGGGCCCTAGGGTTATTAGACTCTGCTAGAGAAGTCGGCCCTAGTGAGTTATTGTCAAGTTGGGAATTAGTATAAATGGAGAGTGAGCCTCTCTATTTAGCACACATTCACTCACACTCAGTTGTAGTGCATAACTGAGAGAGAAGAAGTTGTTGGGACAAGAGAGAGAGAGACTCCTGCTGTCGAGAGATCATCTTACTGTTTTTGGGGTTTTGCTTTTGGTGCTGATTCTATCTCTAAGGAAGTTGCGGGGTTTTCTCCTTTATGGTTTCCCTGAGGAAAAACATTGTGTTCATTGTCTCTTATGTTTAATTGTTGTGCTTGCTATTCTCTCAGTTAAAGATCCTAATATAATGCTAGCTTAAATGATAAAAATCTAACACGTTATACTCCATCTAACCCCTAGAATGTTGTAAAATCCCTCAACGCCCTCCTCAAAGCATGAAAACAGCCTGGCATGGAGGATGTCTTCCTCTGAGGATATAAGGCCAAGGAGAGCGGGTGCCAACAATCTGAGAGGCCAAGAGGGTGTCATAAGTGGTTGTGGGTGGAGACAAATGTCTCACTGCTGAAGCAAAGTCCACCTGAGCATGTAAACAAGAGATGGGGCCATGTGACCCAGTGTTCAGCCCTCAAGGGCCCCGGACACCAACCCTGAGGTTTAAAAACCCCGTCAAAGGGAAATCAACAGTGCCATTAAGCCATAGTACCCCTAAAGGATGACCAAGGAGTCCAGCCATGACCACCATTGCTCTATAACACCCCTCGTGGTCGAAAAATTGGCCTTCTCTCCCTGGTGTACTCGTACACCTGAAGGTGCATTGGGTACAAGTGCAACGTAATAGCCGATATCAACAAGGGACCAACAAAATAGACATCAACAAGCCACCCATAGATGTACCTTTTGTCAACAAGGGCAATGTTTAAAATCCATCTGTTGACAAGGGTGTCACCCATTATCAACAGTGCCACCCACTATTTGTCAATGTCGATGACAACACATTTGTTGACATTGACCATGTGCAAGCCCCATTAACAATCATAACCCAAGGTTGTCAACAACAATTACAAGCTACAATGACCATTACACGTAGTTCAATTGTCGATAACTAATTCTTGTAATGCAGCCTATGTAAGGTGCGCACCAAGGAGTGTTGAAGGGTTATGAATTCTATACTAATGATTCATCTGTTTCATGTGACTAAGTACATCAAGGTACTCTAGTAATTAACCATCTAGTACAGTGGAATTCAATTGTTGATAACTAGCTTTAGTTTGACTTAAAATGGAATCTCAAAACAGAACAAACCAGTTGTAGACCCGTTGTGTGTAGACCACTAGATTGGGGCTCTATCTTTACAATTGATTAGCTATGTTATAACTACTCTGTAATAATAAAACTACAGTTTTATAATTTATTCCCTTGAGGATTTTTTAAATTCCAAATCTCTATCCCTATATCTCCTTGTGTACATTGTGTTTTATTGTTAATGTATAATTGTCAAATGAAGTTAATCCAATTGGTAAATAATTTCCCTTTTTATCAATGTTACAAATATCGTGTCGGAGAATATATCGCCGAAGGTCCAAAAAGAAATTATCATATTTATCAGCAAACATCGGTAATATATCGGCAAACTTAAAAAAATACAAAAATATTCAATTTTTTTTCAATTTTCCAAACATCTAAAGCAACAAGAACATCAAAAAAACACATTGCGACATGAATATGGAAAGGAAACCGATATATAAGATGTATAAGACATCTAGTGATACATCACACATCAAAAATGAATCGTGTCCTAGACCATGAGTCCCCAACTCATCAATCACCAAAAAAATACAGTCAATGTATCTCATATACAATGAAATCAAGTAAATAAAGTAAATTATGGATTCTCTCTACCCCTTTTACGGGCAAAGGTAATCGCTCTAGTAATGGCTCTAGAAAGCCCGGGCAATCGTGGGGGTCATCGTGGACTATGTCATCCTCCAAAACTACCAGAAGTGCCTGGAAACTAATGTACTCTAGAAGAACTAGAAGAATAATGAGATAGTAGACCCTCATCAAGTCCTTTACCACTACTGCTGCTACCACTGCCCATATATCTAGCTCCCTCTAACTGAGGATGTGGCTGTGAAACTGGTGACTTTGGTGGTGACACACTCTCAAACTGCTCATCCTCCCATGTCTCACTCTCCATGTCCTGTGTATCATCCTCTAACCAATCAAGGGCTACATCCATAACAAATTCCTCAGTCTCCACTCTCCACGCAACAGTGGTGTCAATCCCACCCCATGAAATGGCATCCACATCAGGTTTTTTCGCAATTTGTTTCACCCATAGCTTGAGATTGTAGTGGACGTAGACTAGATCATTCCTGTGTTCAGTATCCAATCTATATGAGGATCATGAATTTATTAAATTAGAATACATAAATTACCCAAGGGACATAAATTACAAGTTATAATGAATTTAGAATTTAATTTCAAATTCTCTAACATTTTTCCCTTCTTGATGTGTATTATTTCAAATACACTCCAGTTGCGATCACAACCAGAAGAGCTACATGTCTAGCTAAGCACCCGAACAACAAGCTTTCGGAAATGAGGTACTCGTGAACCATAGGTTTCCCACCAAGTATCTACAATGAATTGGAGAAACATAAGAGAAGACCATAAAAATTTGAAATTTGAAACATTAAGACAAAAAAAGTAAAGAAATTGAACTTTGAAACAAGTGAAGCTTACTTGGCATTATGTTCTTCTTGTCACTAATAGCCATCTCAAACCCAAATGTTCCCCCGGCCCTCCTATAGACTTCCAACTCTTTGGAAATCTCTTAATGGTCAGCTACACTTAGCACCATCCTGTGGACACACTCCAAGAACCCATCCTCTATCTCTGCATCAAACCTGAAGCCATAGGAGTAAGAGAATGCGAGATTGAGGTATAGCCATGCAGCATGAATGGGGCAATGAAATGTATTGTTCCATCGTTGATAAATCACCCCCCATATCAATTGTTGTTTCACATGCCCCTCATCCCCTTTGTCCTCATAATATGCACGAATGGCCTCTTTGGCCCTATCCATGGCCTCATACAGGAATCCCATTGCAGGCTGTCTCCATCGACCAAGCGAAGAACCTTTACCAAAGGTTCGCTAATGGTACACACCTACTTCACCCCATCCCAAAAACTCTCTTGATATGACACTAGCCTAAATATGGCATGTCCCTCCGATTTAGTGCTAATTGATAAAGCATGCCACTCAACTAAAAGGAACATAGTCTACAAGTCCCACATGGAAGTAAGGAGAGACTGAAGAGAGATGAAACTAGTGGCAAAACGAGTGATGGCAAGACGCACCACCTCCTTGTCACCAGTGAACTGCCTCATCAAGCTAAGCATAGAAGCATGATTATATATAAATTTGGTGATGCTTCTTATTGAATCAATGACATCCTTGATAAACTCCATCTTTCCCATATCCTCTAAGATATGGGAAAGATACAATGTGTTGCACAAGGAGTCCAAAACAATGTAAAATACATGTCCATAAGTACCCTGTCAGCTGCCACATAATTCGCAGCATTGTCCGTTATGACTTAGACAACATATTGCGTACCTATCTTTCGGATGAACTCATCCAACAACTGACATAGTAATGTTGCATATTTGACCTGTGCAGATGTATCCACCGATTTTATAAACATTGTTCCCCTGGGACAACGAACCAAGAAATTGAAAAGGATCCTACCCTTCGTATCAGTCCAACCATCTAACATCACAGTGCATCCTGTGACCTCCCATGAAGCTCAAAAATCCTGCAACCTAGAAGTGCAATCAGCCTTTTCATCCAAAAGGATGGACCCTCTCTACTCCTCATAGCTGAGGGGCTTATACCCCATCCCGACAATAGCAGCAACCTCAAACATAGACACATAGAATGGGTTCCTCGCAAAGTGGAATGGAATATCACTCAATAAAAGGCTTCGACCCACAAGTTTGTCTGCTTCCTTTTTCTCCTTTGTCTTGACCATTGACCTTATACCTGGTTGTCCACCAGGCACGGATCTTGGAACAAAGAAAGGAGATGTAGTTGAAGGCATCATGGAAGGTGAGAATAAGATCTCACTCCCCCGTCCCCCTGAAGTGTGTCCGGTTGTCCCGGATTCTACTGCCACTCTCATTCCAAGTTCCTGCCTCAAAGCTTGCCTTTCATCTTTCCTCTTGTCAATACCTTCAATTGCGAATTTGTCCCTATGAATAATTTTAGGAGTGGAGTTTTTACAAATATCCACCTCATGCCCTGTAAGTTGTGCAAGGAGGTATATCCCTCCGGTCATCTCCTTCTCACACTCCATTTAGGCTTTAGCCTTTTATTGATTATGTGGATCAACACGCTCTGCATACTCCCAGAATGGATCCAAACTCTTCGGCATGTTTGTAACTTTGCGATATGGAAACTAGATTGAAACTTTAAAACCTGTAACATAAATAAATTTACAATTCTAAAATTAAACTTAAACTACCAATTTTCGGTTTGTAATCAAGTAGATCAAGTCTTTTCCATGCATTTTTGGGACTGTTTTGACATAAAATGTTCAAACTTCAAAGTTTCAAACAAGTATTAAAATTTAAGAGGCACTGAGAAGGACATTTGGGCACTCTTCAACCCTCAATAAGCAACCATCATTAATTTTGGGCACATTCTGTGCATCAAACAGGCCTCCTTTATAAGTTTCTAGGGTTGTTTTTAATTTTAACCAGTGGTTTAACTTTAAACTTAGACAGTTTTATAAAGTGAAGGAGAGCACACTAATAAGGGACTGGTTCAGTCAATGGTTAAGGATAACTTGTTAGGGACAGATTCAGTAACCACTGAAGGAAGAGGGCGCACATTAGAAGCAGACTTCCCCACTGGAAAATTTAAAAAACGTGAGAAATAAGAGCAGGGAGGGGTTCAATGCACATACCTTGACTGGCATTCTCCTCCACAGACCAACACTCTCTCTCCTCCACAGATCAGCGTATCCACTGCTCAAGACCCTAGCTCTCCTCCAACACTGTTCGCAACTCAAACGATGGAGAAAAAACGCCAAAAAAGGTGTATTTTACAGACCCCGGTAGACAGCCGATATTTACAAAAAAATCACAAAAAAGCCCCCCCCCAAAATACCATACCGATATTATCGCAGAGGAGGTAGCATCCCGACGCGATAATGGTGATAAATCACTGATGTTGGTAACACTGTTTTTTATAGCACTTGTTTAGGTAAGGAAGAACTTTGTGCTTCTACCTCTGAGAAGGTTTGCTCCACAACAAGAATTCATATCCCTAATCTGGAATGAGCTGAAAAGTGCATCTCTGCCCAGCACCACTGTAACAGATCAATGACAAATAGGTTGAGATTGAAAGAATTAAGGGTTCACATAAGAAACCAACATTAGTACTAAATCAATAAGGACCAAAAATACCCATTTTCTCATATAACTGGAATTCCTATTGCATTTCATTCTGGAATTGGATATTAAAGCATCAAATAAATCTATCTTGGAGTTGTTAGCACACAACCCTAGGCTATAGATCATAATGGCAATAGATGGCAAAAGTTGTAAATATTACAAGGAATACCCTTCCCAGAAGCTCGGATAGATGATTTAAATAAAGGCCAGAACTAGCCTGTAAATGGCCATCTAAAGATCTCCCTTTTATGTATTAGCTTAGAAGAGAGGAAATGTGTCCCTGTAATATGGAATAAACTTAATATTAGTTCTCTCATAAAAGAATCTAGGTCCATGTCAAGGTCTCAAGCTTCAAGTCTAATGCTACATTTCTCATCAGTATATTCAAAGATAGGTTTTCCCCTACAAAATGTTTTTCTGTGGATCAAAGAGAGTTTCATTGAACTCCAGCATTGCCAGGATACGAAGATTACTATTTCGTAGTTCATTAGGCTACAAGGCTCAAGGTGAGCTGAAGAATGTGTCAAAATTGTTAGAATCTTTATTTCATGAAAACAGCATTAAGCTTATCAAATGATATTAGACAATATGAACATTTCCAACAATTCCTAGCTAATTTGTAAGGATATCAACAGATGGAATTTAATATCAAGGAACAGAAGATTAGCATGAATGAGAAACTTCTTACAAGCAATGTCCCAAATTTCAGTTTCAGCGTCCAACAATTTTCAAATACCACCCCCGTGTGATATATGGGAGGTATCAAAACTGATGGAAAGCATTCTAAGTGCATTGAGGAGAATTGATTTGGCTTGAATATTAGGGTATTTGTAAAACCATACTACAAATTCTGTGAATCATATGAAAGGGAGGTGCTGATTACAGACCATAGACTCCTGTATAAATTTTGAAAGAGGCCACAAAACGAACAAAGGGGACTTTCCTTAATGTCGCCACATGAGTGCTGAATCAATACATCTATTAAGAAATGTCCCAAATTTCAGTTTCAGCGTCCAACAATTTTCGAATACCACCCCCGTGTGATATATGGGAAGTATCAAAACTGATGGAAAGCATTCTAAGTGCATTGAGGAGAATTGATTTGGCTTCAATATTAGGGTATTTGTAAAACCATACTACAAATTCTGTGAATCATATGAAAGGGAGGTGCTGATTACAGACCATAGACTCCTGTATAAATTTTGAAAGAGGCCACAAAACGAACAAAGGGGACTTTCCTTAATGTCGCCACATGAGTGCTGAATCAATACATCAATAGATGTTACCTTGATGCCAACATGAAGTTTCAGTAAGTAGCTACAAGCAAGACTTCCCATTTATGAATTCAGAGGAAAAAGCAGAAGAAATGCTAGACACAGCCATGGGCAATCAGGCAGCTGTTTAATAGACACCTAATCGAGAGGCATAAGTATAATCTAACAAGCTATTGTGGCTGTTCAATAATCATCTTCAAGACAAAAGGCTGCCACTCATTAGATCATGTGGGAAGAAATAATGGAAATGAATTATAAAGCAGTGCCAATCAAGCAATCCTGAAAGAAACTATTTGTAACCAGACCAATGACAATATGTAAATGTGTTTATCTTGACTACCCACATGAATAAAATACTTTGTGTCCAGAACTTGCATTCAGTCGTATTTTCACCCTCTGTATCTAGAAATATCTGACAGTAGCTTTGAGCAGATCAAGTCACAGATTTGTTTAATTTGAAATTTTGAACATACTCATCACATCAGTTTTTTAATTTCACCAGACAACAAAATAGAAACAGGAATTGCATGAATAAAAGAAACCAACTATTTAAAAAATAGCATAAAAAACACTTTTGGTGAACACCCATTTAAACTAAATGCATGCATTTTTTCTCAACATATTATGTTAATGATGTGACAGACATAATCATGTTGTCTTCTTTTGTAATATTTGGAAACTTGAGAAAGCTTCCTATGACAATGTTTGGGCATTAACCACTTTTCAAAAAGTCAGTGCTTTCATATACTCCATCTTGGGTGTATACCACCCAGCCTAACCTAACTGCCATGACAGCTCCACTAATGAATGGCCCCCTTGCGAGAGCACACCAGCCACTTCTTTGAGGAATCGAACCCTGGTGGGGGCTGAAACACAGCCCCGCTTTCACGAAACTGGTTATCCTCTTAGAAGCTTCTATTGTAATATAAGATGTACATGCTTTTCAAGAACCAAAACAATAAAACAGGCATCTGTTACATCCGGCTATACAGAAATATAAAATACTAGTATCTCACCTGCAAAGCCATATCGTAGGTACTTGAGTTGCTGCTCATAATAACAAGTTTTAAATGTGTAGCTTTACCACTTTTCTCCTTAAACTCTGTCATCAGAGGCAGGATAGCCTGCATTACCAGTGTGTGTTCCAACCACATTCCTTTGTAAACAAATGGACTACCAACAACCACAATTACAAAATCTTTTGAATCAAAACCAAGTTGTATTCTAGAATCCTCTGTCTTCTGTGTGGCCATGAAATGTTCTGCCTCCCATGTTTCTATGGGAGAGCCTGGAATAACAAAGAAATTCCCACTATCAAGGGAAGAATAAATCATCTGCAGCAAAGACAGATCATAAGAAATCAGAAAACCATATCTGATTAACCCACCCCAAAGTTGATTGGCTGACAATTTAAACTTTTCCACTCAAACCAACTCGGTAATAAAAAATAAGAAGGTCTTGCTACCGGCATGGTATAGTCGTGAAAGATAACCACATCTGCACGATGAAAGGTTTCCTTCCAATCATTTAAGATATCTATCAGCTGGCTTGAAGCATAATCCCTGAGGCGCACTCCAAGTTCATTCTCATGAATGACCCATATTAGAGGCACCACTTCAAAAGGTTCCTGTATGAGACTGGAAGTAGAAACAGAATTGATTATCTTTCATAATAGAGAGACCAGAATCAGATAATTTCCTACCAAAGGACAGACTGGCATCAGATAAGAGACAATAAAACAGTTTCTTTAATAGATGCCAGAGATGAAACCTCACCTAGTAACAAAATTTTTAGCTTCAAGAGAGTTTACAACCACGCCATCAAAACTGCATCAGGTAAAAAACATTCTGTCAAGAAAAATATTCTAATTTTTAAAATTGATGGAAGCTTTTCCACTCTGCTAACAACCTGAGATGAATCAGGAACCTTTCATTCAGGCCCTTTGAATTCAACAATAAGATGACTTGTAAATGAGGAACTTTGAACTAGGTCTAGTTTTTGTTGATAATCTATAACATTCAACTAGATTCTAAGCAATACAAATGAAGACCAGATCTACTTAGGATTAGAAAATTAAACATTGATCTGAGACTACACTTGCAAGTAACCAGAACCGATAACAAGATAAATAAAGAGATGGAGAAAAATAAAAAGTTTGAGATAAGAGGATAAGACCCCAAAGGCTTTCTTGTGGGACACTGAGGGACTAAATCTGCAGCAAAGAGTTAAGAAAAAGTGAAGATGCAAGCAAGCTCTTCACCAATCTAACCAAAGGGAACTTGCAATTCACATCATCTTACACACAAAACATTAATCTAGAAGCATATATGTAAGAAATCAGAGTAAAATGCACATAAACTAATGAAACATTTTAACTAGATCTCTGAACATACATGACATAAAGGATTAGAAAAGTAAACAAACTAACTAATCCTCCTTACAAAATTGTTAACAATCCTTACAGTAAGCCAAATACAATGAAGAAAATATGCAAGCAGCTAGCTACATGTTACCTTCATTCATAGACATAGATCTTTCATCCACACAAAGAGCATCACACAAGCTTGACCTCCAAAGTCTTCTTTATTTTCAACATAAAAATTGCATAAGCATTATAATGACAAGCCTCAACTCCACAAACGCCAAGCAGTTTGAAATGGGAGTGAGTGCTTGGCTTTATAGCAAGAGAGCGCGCATTGCCTCATGGGAAGTGGATGAGAGAGTTAGGGAGTGATGAGGGCCATAAATGGGGGTATTTGAGATGAAAGGTGCCCCCACTGATTTTGGAGATGCACCACCTTCCAAGCTGCCAGCTGCAAGAAAGGAATGTGCCCCCTTCATGGAGGAGTATGCCCCCCCTTTCATGGGATTTCAAACACCTTGCATCATGCCTCAAAATTTGGGATTTGACTCCCTTTTGACTTGCCAACTGTTGCCCACCTATTTCGACTAGGTGGCAACTCCATGTACATGAAGGTGTACATAATTGTACAAGTTGTACCTTGAAAAATCTGCAGGGCAATTGCCCCTTTGTAAAACGAAATGTCCGCTCCCCTACGTGGGAAAATTAATGTAATTATATGCGCTAGTGTGGGTCATATGATATGGATGCCACACCATGGAACTGGTTGTTAGGGAAGTCCCCTCATCGAGTGTTTTTTCCCTTTCCAATTGATCTTGTTGTATAAACGATTTTAATTGGTTTGGTTTTTCACTCAAAATCCTCCAAAGTGGTGACGGGCGTTCTAGCAGTCAAGTCCATGAGGTGGCTAAGGGTTCAAAATGTTATTCATGACCATGCTAGACATTTGTATAGAGTCTTGCAGAGTTTCGTTGTGTTGTTGTATTTTATTTATTTTTTCTAGTTAATTAATTTCACCCATTGGTGGTTAATTAACTAAGTTTTGATGTAATAATTTAATTGCTCAAGCATTGGCATTTTGTAATAGGGGCTATGAATGCAAGGTAAATTGCTATGAAACCCCCTAAGCCACTGCTTCGAGTCCCATGTCATTCTGATAAGGGGTTGAGGAGATAGACCATTTTTGGCTAAGCAAGGTCTATTTTTCCTAAGGAATTAGTTAATTTCCCTAAGTCAAAAATTTAAATTATTTGATTTTGAAGGAAAAAATCAAATAAGGCCATAGTAATTAAGTTTGGGGGATGGCTAAGCATAGCCAAAATTTCATTTAAATAAACCCTCCATGGTCAAAATAAATGTCTGAAGATCTCCTAAGTGGCGTCCCTTTTGTTTTAATAAAATAAAAAGATTAAAAAATTCAAGCTCAAAAGTTAAAAATTAAAAAAATAAAACATTAAAAATAAAAAGATAAAAATAAAAATATAAGATTAAAAATTAAAAATTAAAGATAGTAATTAAAAAATCAAAAATCAAAAAATTAAAAAATTAAAAAATTAAATATTAAAGATAAATATAAGATTAAAACTTGAAAATAAAAGATTAAAAGATTAAAAAATAAAAAAGTAAAAGATAAAATAAAAGATAAAAGATTAAAGATTATATAAAAGATTAAAAAATTAAAGATAAAATTAAAGATAAAAATTAAAATAATAAAAATTAAAATTTGAGTCAAAGGGGGCCCCCACTTGGTCAAAAACCCTAGATCTAAGGGTGAAGAATGATTAAGACATGGATCAAGCACTCAAGCCATGGATTAAGAAGCAATCTAAGGGTGTAGATTGGTTGAGAGTGGTAAAAAGTCAAATACCTAAATCTAGTGGTGGAGATCTAATCTCAGCCATTGATCTTCAAGGGGTTGGGGTTGCTCCTCAACTATAAAATGGGGGTCTCACTCCCTCATTTGACAGGCTCTCTCATGCTATTGTTATGCTGCCGGAATATCTACTCACTCTTCTCTCATTTTTTTCTTGCCATTGTAATGTTCTTGCCCTAGTTGGGCCATAATACAAGCAATCTTTGGAGGAAGCTTTGGTGTCTTGTCTACATTCCATTTTTCTTTGTAAGGTAACCTGCTTTGTATTTGTTTTAGTTGCATTTGTATTAGCTTAGATGGCTCTCCACAAAGTATTTTGTGGAGAGATTTGCAAGTAGAAGTTTTTCTGCGTTCATTTGTGAGTAGCTTGATAGAATCCTACAAAGTATTTTGTAGGATCTATTTTTGTGCTCACCTCTTGGCTTACATTGTGCAGCTATTATAGGTTTATTTGCAGGGATCCAAAGCAAAGGAGCCTTCTCCATTGGTTTTAAAAAACTCAGATTTCATTTTCGCACTTTTGGAAAAGGGGGTTTTAAAACTCAATTTTTATCACTGTATAGTGATAAAAACCTTGGTTTTAAGGCCCTAACCCATAGTATATTAGTTTAGGCTTTAAGTTCTGCTATTTACATGTTGCTTTCACTTTAAAAAACAGTCATTTCCAGCCATTTATTTTCTGTTTTCATTTTCGCACTTTCTGTAAAAAGGGTTTTGAAACTCAGTTTTTATCACTGTATAGTGATAAAAACCTTGATTTCAAGGCCCCAACCCTTAGTATATTAGTAATAGGCTTTAAATCTGCTGTTTACATGTTATTTCAGCCCTCTAAACATTCATTTTCAGCCATTAAAATTTCTGTTTTCCATTTTTTTAAAGTTCATATTTTTCTGTAAAATTTCTGGGTTTTACACTAAATTTTTCGAACTTTCTGTTCAGTTTTTCTGCAGTAATTTCCAGCAAGTAAGTTACTGATTTTTTGCAGGTTTTGTGTACAGAAAGAAGAGGTTATGCTGCCCTAAATTGCCCAGAAAAACCCAGCTAAAGTTTAGTCCAAAAGGGACCAAAAAAAAACCACTTCCTCTCTCACTTATTTTCTGATATTTGTAAACCCCAAGGAGAAGTTCTCTTGGGGTATTCTGCAAAATTAATAAGCACTTGTAATATATATGTAAATAGATTAGGAAGTAGAAACTAGTTTTATTTTCTGCTTACCCACCTATCTTTGTGACAGACCACCATCTCTGTCACAAAGATTGAAGTGAGGTTAGTTTACTGTTTTATTCAGTTACATTTAGTTTGCTGTTTTATTTAGTTTACTGTTTTATTCATTCACCCACCTATCTCTGTTACAGACCACCATCTCTGTAACAGAGATTGTTGTGAGGTTAGTATTACTCTAGCAAGTTACAGTTTCTTTCAAGTTCAGCATTTTTATTTTTTTTTCCTGTTAAAGAGTAATCATATACAACCCATATATCCTGTGTATCCTCTATCCACTTGTCATCTCCCTTTAGGGACTTCAAGTTGGATATGAAAAGCAGGAGAAGTGGGGGCTTAGGTAATTAAAACAACACTTTTATTTTCCTGCTACAATCTTCACATTCAATTTTTCAGTCCAAGATCGAATACCAGCACCTCCCATAAGGGATACCGCTTGGTGATCTTGTTGATAACTTAAAATTTACATTGCATCTTAACCATCAAGATTAAAATTTACTCTTAAAACTTACCAACAACAACTTCCCACATCCTGCTCCTCTACTCGGTTATCACCCTCCGGGGTACTCCGAGATACGACCAGGGGAAAGGGAAGTCTTAGTTTAATAGGCATCCATCTAGAGATTTTCAAGTTGATTAAAACAGTGACTCGGAAGCTGCAAGGGGTAGTAGACCGTGGGGGGTCTCTAGGCGCTTCGACGTCCTCCTTGTGAGCACCGGTCCATTGGGGTTTGACCTGTGAGCTAGGGGTGGGCTTTGCTCCCACTTGTTGAGCGCAACAGCACTCCCTCTTCGATTTGAGAAGAACTAGATCGGGGTAGTCACACCACCGAATCTAAAACTTAATCCAAGAAGAACAACTTTAATAAAATTTATTAAAATTAACCAAGAAGCATTGCAAAACGTCCTACAAACATTGGTCATTTTTATTCATCTTTGCCTTGCTGTTCAAGGTTCTACTGCAAGCACTCCCACTCCAGCATTGCACTCCAACACTTTACTTTCAGTATCATTTATTTTTCTGTTTCATTTATTTTCAGTTCTGCAATTGTTATGTGGTGAATGCTTAACATTTGTTTGACTGTTTCAAGCAATACAACTTAAAGTCCTTTCTTTTTTCATTTACTGAATTTCATTTAAGGCATTTTCCTTGTGCTATCTCTTGTAAATCTAAACTGTAACTATTTTATTTGTTCATATTGTTAATATTGTAAGTCTTGCTTAGCTTAGGCAACTGTGGATAATCATTCTTATTCTTTGTAAGTTTGTAACTTGTAATCTTTTGACTCCTTTTAATCTAGGCACTGGTCTTGTAATTTTGTAACCTTAAAAAAGATCCCTTTAATTAATTTGTAATTAATTAATAAATCTGGAACTTAGTATTCCGTAGGGACTACCCCCCTTGGCTCTGTTGGGATCTAGCCTAAACGGAGGAGTTGTGGACTGTGGTGACAGTGGTCCCCAGCTCTAACTTGCCCCCAAGGACACACACAGCGGGTTGGAGACTTTCCTGTGTCTTAAAGTGTGTATTCGGCGGCAACACCAACCTTTTGCTAAATAGGTGCCACCACTTCCCTTCGATTAGGAGATGTTCCGGACAACATTGCATAAAGCATGGGATGCTGATTTTTTTAATTTTTTGTCTTTTTTGGCATTTTTGAGAGAAAATCACTTTAGGTGATGAATAATCATGAAATTTTCTCTCAAAGTGGGTATTGGGGTAAAGTGGGTGTTGTAAGTTTGAAAACGAGCACCCCCGTGGCAAAATCCCCTTCCTAACACCACTTTTGTGGTTTTTTTTTATTTTTACATTAAAAACATTAAAAATTTGTCTATCTTACAAGAAAAAAAATTATTAGCGGAAAATAAAATAAACCTAGGGGGGACTTAGCACATGTTCATATGACTCAAAAATAATGCCTAACATGGTAATATACATTGACACCTAGACTTTAATAACCTCCTAAGGCCTAACCACCAAGACAACCATTCCAACTTTGGAGGAGCAGGTGAAAAACTTGAAAAGTATAAGTCGTTTGTTCAACAACATATAATTAACAAAGAAAAAACACCTTGGAATAATTAGATTGATGTCTTGGTGTGAGTGTGATGAGAAGGATGTGTAAATGCTTTGTCCTTTGTATATTTATGTAAAAAAAAGTCCTAGGAACACCAAGTCTTTTACAAAAAGTCATCATGCTAGTACATTTTATTACAATGACCCCTCAGGGTATGAACATGTGGAAAGAAACACGATGATGAACATATTATATGTTCAAACTTTGCTCACTCGCTTGAAAGTCCAACTAAGTGCAACATAGTTGGTAATAGGAGGTTTGGCAGAGGCCGGAGAAGATTTTCCTTAGGCAAGGTAAGTATATAGTCGAGATCCTAAAGAGATTACAGATAGATGATTGAAAACCTATGGCCATGCATATGATCGCTAATCTAAAGAGAATTAAATATGGTGGATGCCACTTTGTATAGGCAGCTAATAGGTTCCTTAATGCATCTAGACGACACTAGACAGATATATGTTTTGCAACGAGCACCTTGATTCAAGTCATTGTGGAGCCAAGATAGAAGCATTGGTTAGCAGCAAAACATGTGCTCAAACACTTGAAGGGCATAGCAGAGTATGGGCTAAGGTATCTCGGGATGGTGAGGTGAAGTTGCAAAGGTATACAAAATCAGACTGGGCAAGCAGTACATCAAACAAGAAGATCACCTCAAGGAGTTGCTTTAGCTTGGGATCAACGATGATATTCTAGTTCAACCAAAAGCATACTTCTGTGGCACTTGGCTCAAAGAGGTGGAGTATGCGGCATGCAACACTGCTAGTTGTGAGGCATTTGGCTTCGCAAGTTACTTGCAATATTATTTGATCAGAAATTGGATCCCACAGTGATTTATTGAGATAATCAAAGTTGTATCAAAATCTACAGGAGTGTAGTGTTCCATGAGAAGTCCAAGCACATTGAAATCATATATCACTTCATTCGAGATAAGATTCGAAACAGAGCAATAAGCTCCAGTATGTACCCACAAATCAACAAGTTGATGATATTCTGACCAAGCTCTTAGCAAAGGGGAAGATTGAAGCATTTAGAGACAAACTTGGATTGGTGCAAAATTATTTCCTTGCTAAGAGGAGTGTTGAAGAATATAGCTTGAACAAGGACTTCCGCACAAGTTTAGTGTGAACATGTCGAAAGTAGTTCAAGTTAAATCTATTTTGTAATTCACTTTAGTAATAAAGTGAAAGTCTTATATACATTAAAGATTTAGACTAACCTCAACCATACTTGTCACAGAGATTAGGGTTTTGGTAAATTAGGGTTTCAACTCAACTATAACAGGCAAGTCAAGATAAAGGGTTTAGACACACAATGACAAGTTTTGTCGAGAGGTGACTCAATTTATATGTTGAGAAGGTTACGAGCGTTGAAGAGAGGTCGAGGTCAGGAAACAAGCAAAAAGTAGTGTACAAATTCTATACAAGTGGTCCATACGATTGGACAAATTCAGTACGAACCAATCTGTAAAATTGTATCAACAGGGCCCTATAGCAAGCCAACAAACCAGCAGACAAGCTTTCTCATTTTTTAGCAAGCAAATTTTCTCAGTAGTTGTACAGATTTGTTTTTTGGGTGTACCAGACAATTGTTAGTTTTATAGCTTGTGGTTAATGAAAAGTTGAATTGAAGGACTAATAACCTATGTATTGTGCTTATGCTTCCGCTATTTACTTTCCAACTATGTGTGTGATTGTTTCTATGTGAAGAATTCAATTTCTGCAATTAAATAACAATATTGTTTACATGAGATCATAAGGGCAATAATCACCTAGGGTTTGGAATTTTCACACTTTCAACTTTACAAAGTAATGGAAATCTTTGAATCTAAAATACATTGGAGTTCAAATGAGGTCATCCTTGAGGTTTTGATGTTAGGGCTCTTTTGGCTTGGTCTATGTCGCTTTCAAGTCAGCATTGTAGATCTCTGTTATGAATCGTCAATGTTAATTGAATCGGAATCGACAATAAATTGGCGAGGCAAAAGAGTAAGTTTTGAATCAAATTGGGAAAAAATCAACAAATACAAAAAAATTATGAATCATCAATGTTGCTTGAATCGGAATCGACAATAAATTGGCGAGGCAAAAGAGTAAGTTTTGAATCAGATTGGGAAAAAATCAACAAATACAAAAAATTAAATATATACACATATTTTGAATCAAAAAAATCACTTTTCATTGATATTCAAAGTAGCCATGTCCATATACTGCAAGATATCAATAGATGTCCAAATATATCAATTCTCATCTATAAGATGAGTCCAGATAGACAAATCATTGCCTATATTGGGATCCTATTCATCAATATCACCTTGTTCCCCCCTCCTTTAGGCTCTAACCCTTGCCTCTACCTCAAATCTCCAAGTTGATCCTCCAAGGACATTAGTCAACACCCTACAATTTTGATGAAACTTCATAATCCAAGCGTTAAAATAAGGTAGAATTAGAAAAAGTTTCCCATGCTTAATAAGTGATTTGCTTGATTGAAGAGTGCATTTTTATTAATGTCATGACAATGGAGTTCAACAATCAGCACCACCAACATCAAGGTACATAGAGAGGTCGATGTGCTTGATTAAATGCCAATCCCTTACCCTCATACATGATAGAATCTAGTGGAAACATTGCAATCCTGAAATCCTAATAAATGTAGTATGTTGAATTCTAAATGTGATCTAAAATTCTACCTTTTGCATATGAACTCCGATGAGGTTGGAACCACTCTCAAACATCCTGAAACAATTAATGGTAATGTTAAAAATTTAAGTTAAAGGATAGAAAATGAAAATTAGTGTCACCAGAAATTCACAACCATATATGAGCTAAGAAACTGGACATGTTGGTTTAGGGCTACGTGTCCCATGTCCGTGTGTCGGACACGGACACGCTTACAGTTCGTGTCCGACACGACTGTGCAGCGTGTCCCGTGTTCGGACACGCGTGTCTGGGGACTGTCACAGTGTGTCCCAGAGATAGGACACGCAACCCGTGAAAAAAATGACCAGGCCCTCTTTAAAACACTTTTTTCTCTTTTTTTTTCATTTGCAAATGTTTGGAGAGCTCAAAGAGGTTTTTTTTGCAAGTGAAGAGGATTTGAAGGCTTTGGAACGGTGCTAAAGTCCATTGAAGGTGGATTGCAAGCTCAACCATTAAACAAGAAGAACAATGTCTCATTCAACCAGGGCAGGAGCCAAAGGGCAAAGGAAAGGGAGAAATGCTCCATCTATTGTCTCCCCTCCTATTCCTCCAAACACAAGCTCTTCTACTCCTCTTGCTAGTGCTTTGTCTGCTGCTAGTGGAGCTCATGCTCCATTGAACCCTGTTTTAGCAAGACAACAAGCCCAAGAGAAAAAATACCCTTTGTGGAGGTATGTGACTAGGAAAGAAGGGCCTAGGGCAAAGCAAGGTGGGAGAGGAAATGTGTCTTGGACTTGCAATTTTTGCAAGAATGAGCTTAAGAGCACATACTACCGAGTTAAGGGCCATTTGTTGGCCCTTCCTTCTTGTGGGATTTCTTCATGTAAAGGTGTGAGTGTTACCCAAAGGAGAGAAATGGGAAAGGAGGATCAAGAAGGCTTAGGCAATGTATCAGCAACAAGCAAGAAAAAGGATGAGGATCCTCTTCCATTCTTAAAGAAACCCTCTACCATCCGGCCTCCATTTCCACCTAGCGGAGGTGATACACATCCAGCAAAAAAGAGGGTATCAAGTGGTCCAATAGACAAGATTTTCCAACAAGAGGTGCGAGAAGAGGTGGACCTCACCATTACTTTCTTTTTCTACCTCAACTTCTTCTCATTCAATGTTGCACAATCACCATTGTTTTTTGAGATGTGTCGAAGTATCAATGAATGAGCTCCATTTGGTTATGTGCCTCCTGGTTTGGAGGAGCTTAGAACCACATTGTTGGTTAAGGCAAGGAAGAAGGTGGACAAAATTCTTGAGCCAATTAGAGCAACATGGCCCTCATCGGCAGTGAGTATTGTTTCCGATGGATGGACGGATCCAACACGCCATCCACTCATCAATTTCATGGTATCTTCCCAAAATGGACCGGTGTTCTTAAAAGCGGTGGATGCTCTTGTGAAATACAAGGATGCACATTTTATGGGCGAGTTATTCATCAAAACCATTGAAGAAATAGGTGTTGATTCTTGTGTACAAATCATCATGGACAATGCACCTGTTTGCAAGGCCGTTGGCATGATTGTGGGAACTAAATATCCACAAGTATTTTCATTTTGGACACCTTTCGTTGCGAATTTGCTCATTGTTTGAACTTTGAATTTATCACAAAATTTATCTAGGGGAAAGATCATTTTAATGATTTGAGTTGTTAGTGTTGTAGACTCATTTAAATTTTATACTTGTGTTTTTTGCTCTTACAGATTTTTTGGACACCTTTCATTGTCCATTCCTTGAACTTAGCACTCAAATCCATTGCTTCAAATGTGACATGGATTGGCAACATTATTGAGGATGCACGCCATATCCATAACTTTGTACAAAACCACACAAATTCCCTCACCATCTACAAAGAGTACACACATCTTTCATTGTTGAAGATTGCAGATACTCAGTTTGCTTCCTCATTCATCATGCTCAAGAGGTTGAGGGAGGTCAAAACCGCTCTTGGGTCCATTGTGATTTCAAAGTATTGGTCTTTCTAGAGAAAGACAGATCAAAGTGCTTCAAAAAAGGTGAAGGACATAGTATTAGATGATGTTTGGTGGGAGAGGGTGGATCTTACCATTAAGATCATGGAGCGACTCATTTCTTTGTTGTGCTTTGCAGACCCGAACCAACCCATCCTAGCAAGATGTTTATGAGGGGTGGGATTCCATGATTGAGTCCATGAGGACCATTGTTATGGAGAATGAGTGTCCCGAATATGAGATATCAGCGTAGAACTTATGGTCCACCATTCAGGATATTCTTATCTCTAGGTGGGATAAGAATTGCACACCTTTGCATTGCTTGGCCCACTCCTTGAACCCCAAGTCCTATAGTCAAGAATGGCTCAATGATGGGCCATCACATAGAGTCCCTCCTCACATGGATGGAGAGATTTCACAAGGGAGGAAGCTAGCATTTAGGCGTCTATTTCAGGATAGAGACTTACTTGATGAGGTGGAGGAGGGATTTGTAGAGTTTTCCACTGCTACTGGGAGATTTGGAGGCTATGATGTGGTTGGAGACAGGGGAGTTAAGAAGCCCTATAATTGGTGGGCAACTCATGGGGAAACATGCCCTCTTCTACAGAAGCTAGCCTTGAGGATCATTTCTCAAGTTACATCATCCTCTAGTTGTGTGAAGAATTGGAGCACATATGGCAACTTGTACAGTTTGAAGAAGAGCAGGCTTGAGCAGTCCAGAGCAGAGACGATGGTGTGCACACCAACCTTCGTCTTATTTACAGGAAGAGGGAGGAGTGGGTGAAGGGAAAGACAAAGATGTGGGATGTCTTTCCTGATGATATGGGTTTGGACAGTAGTACTGAGTTGGCATTAGCCAACCTAGATCTTAATGATCCAGTGCTAGAGCCAGTGACATTTGATGATAGTGATCCTTTGGAGGGGTCATCCTCCACACCAGTGGATACTGATCCTCAGATGGTTGAGGAGGGGAGGAGAGCAGTGATGAGTTTGTTGATTTAGGCATGGAGGAGGACGAGCACTATTGATAGATGAGACTCTTCATTCTTCCATTTTGATCTACACCTTTTTGTATTTACTATTACTACAGTATTGGTCTATTTGGCATTTTCCAGTGGCATTCTGACATCTATGTAATACATTATACATTTTGAATTTCATGACTTAACGAGAAATATGGTTTTGACTCCTGAGTATTGACATCTTGATCTATGACTATCATGAGTATACCGTATCAATGTATCATGAATTGTCTATGTGTCTCATAATCTCATTGTGATTACTGATTTGATTTGTAAATGTGTAATACTAATGTTAAATGTGCATTGATTCTGATTTATACTGAATATTTGTAAAAAATTGGATTTATATGTCTATAATTTTAATATATATAATTTTTTTTAAATATCTATATATAACATGTCCTGATTCCGAGGGTCAGCGTGTCCGTGTTGGACACTCAAATCCCCGTGTCCTTCGTGTCCCGTGTCCCCGTGTCAGGTGACTGAGTAATATGAGAGATAATTCACAACCATAAATTAGAGATAGTGTCACCAGAAAAGAGGCAGATCCTAACCCAAATATCCTAAAAACAAAGTTGGATGCACCATCTTTCCAAGGTTGTTGGCACTACATGTCCTTTAATCAGCCTTGACTCTGCTGTTGGACTAGGCTAAAAGGCGGGCCATAGAAAACCACTCCTAGGCAAGTATATGATAGTCTTTAGGTTTAGCTTTTTTCCATCAATAGAAAACACATAAAAATAATATGTTTATATTAAGAAACAACTAGGAAGTATCAGCCATTTCCAGATACTGATGGAATCTTCTCAGTTGTTTCAAGAAATGGCCAGAAACTCCTTAGCCATTTCCAGGACTGCCAAAAACAAGATGATATTCAAGAATCTTGGGTGGTTTCTGAAACAGGAAACCCGTCTCAAGCTGACCAGAAAAGGGTTCTGCATTTCATATGCATTGAACCTAGTCTAAGGTTTTGCCAGTGCTTCAGTTCACCATGTGCTCATACCATCTAGCCAATGCTGCATGGTGTTAGCCGTCATACTTGATCGAGAAAAATAAAACTAAAAAGAAATCAGTGCTACTCTAGCCAAATGACAATAAAGAGAAAAACATGTATTCTTATATCTGCCTGTTATGTGTCTGCAATAGGAGCCAAGCCCAACACTTGAAAGTGGAAAACCAAGAGTTGGGGATAAATGATTGCATATCAGGTTAGCACATTGATCCTTGGTAGTCTAACCATAGTGTCTCAAAATGTTAAAAGGAAAGGAATGCCAAACTCACATTATCTCAACTTTTATCAGTGTTGCTACTGCCGATAGAAATAAAATTATATGCTAAAGATCATTTCCTTATCTTGCCAAGGAGGTTGGGAAAGAAGACTTTTGCGGTGTATAAATCGCAAAAAGAGTCTAAAAACTAAGCTTTGAAATTTTCATTCAAAGAGTATCAAAGGCATTTTCTTAGGAGATCGATTTTTGAAGGAGATGAAAAGAGCTCAAAACGTGTGGGTGCCTATATGAATCTTAAAAGTTATCAATGAAGATAAACCTTATATAGCTTTATCTTTAGTGGTATGGATAGACTTGGTGCACTCTATTTGTGATATCTTCTAAATGTTTGTTACTTTACAAAATGTTACAGAAACTTCCAGATTTTTATGAGCAAATAATAGGATGCCAAAACAAAATTTAAAAGAGGTAGAAACTAGAGTCCAAAGCTGGTAAGAAGAGTAATAATTGAAGGAATCCTTAGATAATCAATTGCCATGGACCCTCATGTTTTTCCCATTTGAACTTTGAACTTTGAACCACTGGTGACTGAAATTTATAGGGAACGTTAGGCAGAAGATTATATGCACACACATATTGAAACAAATAATTAGTTTCTTCATCCATATGTCTGGGCTTCCTGTGCACAATGTATAACACCGGACCAGTCAAAGTTATAGAAAACAAACTACTAAATATGATGGGTTTTGATTTTCAGCTTACTTTAACCAATCAACTGTAAGTTCCTGCTTTGAATAACTCTGCAGCATATGAACAGAGAATCCCAGCCTCTCCCAGGCAGTTCGCATGGGTCCATCTTCAAGTGAATAAAGCTGTAAATGAAAGTTGAAAAAATAACTTAGTATATTTGTTCTGATTGTGCCCAGATGAGGACGGGCGCAAGTCACAATAACTGTTCATTTGACAAAATTTCTCAATGACGAATCTTTTCCATGTACAACAAAAGCAGCACTTATAGTTTCTACCATTGCCAAACCAGACATGACAGAAGATTATTAATACTCGGGGACTTACTTTGATCTTTGTATTGCTAAAGAGAACAACAATCAGAGAATGCATATGCTTAACTTTATTTGTATATCAAGATCTATATGCATTTTATATTATGTGGCTACTTTCTGCTCTTTCAGTAAACAACATCTATAACAGAACTGAGATTGCTTGGTTACCACTTTGTGAAACTATACCTCGAGGTCATATCCAAGTGCCCGTAGGCCAGTTGCAACACTAAACAGCAGCAGAAGGTGAGGGCTTCTCGAAAGACCAGAGCACACCTGTCATAGAAACATCCAAGAATGTAATGTCAGTAATCTTGTGTCTACTTTACAATATAAGCAAAGTCCTTGAAAGAAGGCCATATCAATCCTATGACTGTGAGGATACAAGGCTTGTTCACAAAGCTGATATAGGTGTACCTCCAGTAAGCAAACAGTGTTTATGTGGGACGGGGCAGCACGGGGAAATTCGTCACAGAAAGATGTACATGGGAAAGAAAATCGGTATTAACTTAGAAGATCTGTCTTCAACACAGATCAAGACAAGACTGATAGATTTTGAATTGAAGATATCCATATATCAAATTGTTTGACTTTTTACCATTGCTTGATTTTTCTGTGAGATGACAATTAAATTGCAGGCCTTAAAGGAAAGCATGGGGTGGGGGCATGGATCAGGTGGTTCTCATATCCAAGTGCTATAAGTTTGACCCCTTGTGCCCCCATGGCTACCTTTAAGTGATAAGAAAAGCCCACGGGGAATAGAACCCTGGTGAACATGTAAAACTCCTCAGTCCCCACTGTTCGACCAAAGCAATGTTAGCAATAATACATTCTACATCAGAAGAAATCAATTATGGCAGTATTTATTTTCCTTTCTTACGCTTCAATTCAGATAGTGTTCGTCGCATAACAGTCACATTTACGGTGCTCTTCTTAAAATTGTGGGTCTATGATCTAAGATTTACGTCATTGGACCTCTTAATGCAATAGCATTCTCTGTTTCAATTAATTACTGCAGTTGTATGGTTGTATGAATTCTCTGTAACTAGTTGCAGTCAGCCAATATACAGGAAACATTTTATTGGTTTAATATACTTACGATTGCAAGCTGAGGATTCCTGATTGGATGGCGTTCCCCGTGTCTTGCTGATATATTTGAATCCCAGCTACGTTTACCCAAAAACTTAGAAGGCACAAATTTGATATTTTCTCCAAAATAATCAGGATTCTCTCGAATATAAAGCTGTAGATTTTTGGTAGGAAGGCTAATGCCAGCATAACCAGGAGGAGCAAAATCAGGAGTTCTGAGAAACATCATTATAGTGTCTTGCATCAATACCTCGACCAAAAAACAAGCAACAGCAAAACATATAAGGATGCTATAGATCCATGTCCCTCTGCTCTTTCTGCCAAACAATTCAGTCTTCTCACCTCTACCTGGTTTGTTCGAATGAGACTTAACGTTCGAGCCAAGCTCACCGTTACCCCCATTGGCTTTGTAGGTCTCTGGGTCAATCCCATTAAAATGAAATGCACGCTTAAAGGGGTACCCATTTCCTCTGATTGGATACCCTGCATCACACCTTCTGGGGGTATCCAATTCACCATTGCCTTCCAGTGCTATTTTCAATGTAGATGAATCCATGTGCCCATTAGAGTGTCCCATAGGCGTACCCATCTGATTCAATCTATGTAAAAAATATTTGTCCTTTCCTTCTTGGTCACTGGGGATCTTATTAACCCCACATAAACCATACTGTTTTAGTCTGTTATGCATCAAACCCAGAAATCATATCCGTCGTTTAAATCTCTTTGAATCGTACCCATATGACAGATACTGTTTTCAGTCACGCCCAATGAGGCATTGGGATTAACCTATTAAGTTCTACTCACGTCATGTACTTGTGACTTCCCATGACTCTTAGAAACACAAAACTGACCCAGTTTTTCAACATTCAATCCTTCATCAGCTACCAGATCTTATTGGGTGTATTTATACTACAAATTTATCGTGTTTTATATACACATTTTGATTGGATCGGATAGATCTATACCCAATAGGGACTACTGTGCTCGTACAATCCTAGATGACAATTTTATACTCAGTTCTTTGGTTTTCTTTTCCGGCTTCTGTGGCGAGGGAGAGGCCAGGTGATTGGTGTTTTAACTACTTCATCACCATGACCACGCATGAAACCCCGCATATACTCGAGGTTAAACTAGAGACAGGGCGGTGTGGAGGGCGATCAACGCTACCTGGCTATCGTAAAATAATTGTTGTTTTGGAGAAAGAGCCATGATGTCGTTTAGTCAGAGGAGAATTGGATTGCGGGGGCCTTTCTGAGGCGAATTGGATAAAGGTGCCCAAGGGCGTAGGAGTTTCGAAGCGGAATCCATTCTAAAACCGACACAACTCCTTCCTAAAACCGACACAACTCCAGTTTGAAGCGGAATCTGTTCTAATAAATTCAATCCATTTTTAGATATAGTAAAAATTACGCTGTCTCCATTTGAATCCGATGTTGTTTTATGCATTAAATTGTGCATATACAATGTAATAATAATAATAACAACAAGAGCCTACACTCTTGTCTTGATAGGTGGAGGATAAATACTCGAATGATGCCTGGAATCTGGCTTTTATGATATATTATTTGATGACAACACATTTTAAAAGAGTCTTATGTGTTATAATATTAATTTTAATCGTAAAATTTGGATTATTTTTATTTTTACTAAAATTTGGTTAGGTCACAATTGTATTATCTTTATTTCTTCTATGATTTGGTTAGGTCAAAATTGCTGAAGGGTGGTTAAAATTGTATAATTTAAATTTAATAAAAATATTAAATTTATTTATATATAATATAAATGTAATTTAAATAATATTAAAAATCAATTTTGATAATTAAAAATTTATGGGTAAGAAAGTAAATTTAATAATTTTCTTAGCTTTATTACGATAAAACCAACATTAATATATTAAACCGTAAAAAATTAATTAAACAATTAAAAAAATATTTTGTTAATCTAAAATATTATAAAAAAGATCATCGAACTGTTGATAAATCCCAATTTATTATTATAATTATATTCTACTTCCCTCCAAACTGGTAAGGCCACCAGGTCATGTGGGATTTAGTGAGGCATTCGTTGAAAAAGGCAGTTAGCCAAGGAGATGAACCGGTCATGTGACTTGGGTCTAGAAGGAGAGACTCGTAGTCAACCTCCGTTAGCTGTATACTTTACACTGTACAGAATGTGATCGGTAACTGAAAAGTTTTATGGTATCCAGCTGCCAGAGTAATGGAGACCTTCATCCTTTCACGTGGAAACTGGTCCATGTGACCGTAATGTCATGTGCCTCACCGCCCTTCTATATTTAAATTTAAATCTAACAACCCATTCGCGTGCAATTAATAAGTCAAAATAAAATGTCCACTATTAGTATATCCTTTCGCATCGTTCCGTGTGGAGAAAGCATAGTAGGTTGGTGTTTTTCTCCCGTTATTCAATTTTTTAATTTAAAACCACAGTCTGATGTCAAGGAAATGCACTTTTCTCAAGTGCTTGGTCCACCAAATGTGGCTGAAAACTTTTAAAAAGTAATTGCAACGGACATCGTTAGTGTATTTATAGCTATAAAAAAACCTAAAACACTCTTAATCCATTATGTCTTGCAAATATATTTCCAATTTAAAGACCGAGAAAATAGGACATTTCTTCGAATTTTGTTTTAATTATATTTTACCGTACAAAGCAAATATATTTCCAATTTAATGACCGAGAAAATAGGACATTTCTTCGAATTTTGTTTTAATTATATTTTACCGTACAAAACAGATTAATAGATTAGTTCTTAGGTACTATTTTGAAAAAAATTGGTAATATGTTTTAAAAATTTAGGTTACAGCTGTTTAGTTTTGGAATTTTTGGTGTTGTTAAATTCATTTTTACCATCTTTAATTTTTACACACATTTCTTTAATTATATGTATGGTGGATTTGATTTTATTCAATAATATTTATTAGTGTGTTATAATTTGAATAATTTTCTCCATGTTTCATAGATGGTATGGTAACCCCCCTCATCCCAATAGAGAGTGTGTGCAGTCTTACTAATTGAGCTAACCTTTGGGGCTAATAATTTACTTAACTCTTATTATTACATATTGGTGTAATGTTTAATATTGAATTTATTCTGGTGAATATATTAATAATCAAGCATATTTTATTTTAGGATATTGAGAGGGTGTGTGGAATACTTTAATTTTCACATGAAGAAATAGGTAGAAAAACTAGAGTTGTGCCTTTAACAACAGGGGATGGCAAATAACCTTGACATGCATTATAATATAATTATGAGTTTTGTAAGGAGTTCACAATCATTAGTTGCTCCTCCTCCTGTGTCAAATTAGTTATTCGTGGAGCTTGGGGCAGATGAGGATATAATGCAATTGGTGGAAATATGGGAAATATTTTCACCAACCATGCAACATAAAGAGCGCCTGCTCGGTCCTGTTAGATATAGTTTCATGAGGTGGTCCCAAACAGGCACCTTACCAGTCAGCGAAAGCCATAGAAATATATTTTTCTTAAGAGGACAATTTAAAGACCATCGATATTCCATCCACCATTCCAAAGGAGCAAGATTATCTTCGGCTCACAACACAAGGTATCCAATATTCGATTAATAAGATCCCCCAGTCGGATTCTCAATCCATAGAATAAGGTCCTCCTCTTCAAATATATGTATATGACAGTCATATAGAGATCTGATAGAATGATTCCAAATCAACTTATCTGCATCCACAAAACCCAAATGATCAAACTTAAGCCATGCGTGATGAATCGGAGTGGATAGATGGCAATCGATAATATGGTGAATAAAAATATCACCACAATTTGTAAGATTGTCAATCATGTGTCTAAGCAATCTATAATCAATCCTGGAGCCAATCCAAGAGTCGTAACCCAACCAAAATATTATGTTGTTCCCAATATGCCATGAAATCCAGTTACCTGTATTATCAAAAGCATCAAAGATGGCTTTCCAAAAATGGATTCTTGCCTCTTGTGTTTATCATTCAATCTGAGCCAGTCCTCGATGGTCATGGGGTAAATGTATTTCTTATGAGTTACCATAACCCAAAGACCATTGTAGGTCAGAATTCTCCATATCCCTTTGGTAGCCAGTGATTTGGAGAAATCATGGTGATGCATAAGGCCCCAACTGCCTAACTGTTTGGGGAGAGAGATTTTTCCATGAAACCCAAGGAAAATGGCCTGTCATCATTAGATCTTCTCCATAAGAAATCAAAGCCAAGCTTTTGTGAGTAGATACACAATTTGGGGTATGTTCCAATGTTACCCAGTACACAGGTAGGCCTTCCAGGATGGGCTTCAAAAGAATAAAATGACCAGCGTTTGAGAGAGAAATATCACACCACTAATTAATTATGTCGATAACTCCTCTGATAAGCCATGCCCAATCCACTTTAGCGTATTCATCAGGTCTTAGTACAAGCTCTGGATACCTAATACCCATAGATACATCACAAAGCTCGAAATGAAAAAGCTCAAAAATCCAATCAACCAAATGTTGTTCAATATAAATAAAAAGAAATGGATGATTTCTTAGGGTTACCAGACATAACAATAGTTGTTGAAAAGAGAGTGACGATATCATATAATTTTTGCATCTCTCTTCTAAATCTATCAAAAAATAACAGGATGTCATTAACGAATAAGAGATGAGTGATATAAATAGCACTCCCAAAATGATATAAATAGCACTCCCAAAATGATGGCCCCTCGGGATTCTATGCGATCTGGAAGTAGTAATGATTTTTTTAGGGCCTTCCATTACAAGAGGGAAGAGAAATGGGGCAAGAGGATAGCCCTGACAAAGTCCTCTGCTAAGTTTAAAAAAAGGAGATGCAGATCCATTTATCAAAACAATAAAACTTGCCATTTGAGCACAGGATAATATCCAGTTCACCAATGAGAGATCAAGACCATTCTGTAGGAGATCCAATATGACGAAAGTCCAGTTCACCTTACCATACGATTTTGTAAGGACAACTTTGATAATGACATTGGAGAATTTGCTTGTTTTTTTCGAGGGTAGGACCTCCTGAGTAATGTCAATTACATCATGGATTTGATGACCTTCCAAGAAGGCAGATGACCTTCCAGGAAGGCAAATCGCTCAGGTGTGATAACTTTAGACAGAATATTCTTCAACATGGCAGTAATAACTCATGTGATGACATTATATACAACATTACATAGAGAGATAGGTATGAGATCTTCCATCTTCTTCACTCTATTATATTTAGGAATCATAGTAAGAAAAGTAGCGTTAAAATCGGTCAAGATTCTTCCTTTATTCCTGGATTCCTTAATGACCCTAAGGAGATCATCGCCAATGATTCAAACATATCATGGTGAAATTCAATGGGCCATCCATCAAGTCTCAGGCTTTTATTAGGATGCATAGACTTAATAGCAAACAGTAAATTCCTTTTTTTTAATGGGAATATTTGGGTGCATCCTGATCTTTAGAAACAAGTCTCAGGAAGTGATCTAAGACCTCCATCATTCGCACAGTAGATGCCTCTTTATCCTCCTTATAAAGGCATGTAAAATGCTTAACACCAACATTCAATATATCATTGAAGCCGGATACCATATTGTTATTTTCATCCTCTATTTCCAATATGGAGTTAACATGTATTTTGTATTCAATAAAATTATGAAACTACTTTGAGTTATTGTCACCAGATTGGAGCCACAAAACTCTGCTTTTCAACCTAATCATGGCTTCCTCTTGCAATAAGTGCTTTCTCTTTCTATCCTCCATACTAGAAATATGCAAATATATGTCCCTAAAGTCGAAACCCCCTGGATTGTCATGATAAAAATCCACCGGTTGATCTTCAATATATATAAGTTCCTATTGATTCATGTACCTATTGGCTTTACACCATGGAATAGTCAAAGCCTTCAGGTTCTTGATGTTATTTGAGAACTGAAAAACAACAAAGATATGAGCAGCATTATCATAAGAGTCCTAATTCAATCTAACCAAATTTTGGAAGTCTTCATCGTCAAGCCATGTCACATTGAATTTGAAGGGAGAAGGAGGTTTGTTCAAGTCCCTTATGATTTCCCAAAAAACAGGGAAATTGTTGGATTTGTTGCCATCTCTAACCCATTGCTTCATTAGAGGCACCTTCATCATCAATTCCTCATTCATAAGATATCAATCCAATATTTTTGTAACAACCTAAATCCCAATACATTTATTTCTCCAGGTATGCTTAAGTACAGTATGAGTGATATCAAGAAGTTCCATGTCTTCAAATTTATGAGAAAAATAATTGGATCAGAGGTCTTTATGACCATGAGATCCTCAAGTCTCAGACTCACCAATATATAAGTTTAAGTCCCTCGCAAGGATACAATTTCCAAATGTATAGAAACTTGCACTACACAATTTATCCCAGAAACCAACCCTCTAAGAATGAGGTCCATATAGATTCAGAATGGTGAAAGTAATTCCAATATCCTTGCATTTGAAATCAGTTACTACTCCATTAGAAATCCCTAAACAAGATAAACATTCCACATATGTGGTATTACAGCCTGTAATAATACAACTCGGCCACCCATATGCATCCAGACAATGAAAATCCCAGGCAGGTAAGTAGGGTCTCATAATAGATAAGGATGAGTGACCAGTAGTCAATGTCTCCTGTAGAAAAAGTATATTTGGGTTGAATTTCTCCACAAGTCGCTCCAGGACTAATCTTTTCGAGGGTTACCCTATCCCTCTTATGTTCTAAGAGATTCACAACATTAATCAACCTTGTCACTGGGGGTGCATTTTCTCAAGGCCCCCTTTATAGTCATATGTCTCCCACCTGTCACATCATTAGTATATTGAAAACGAGATATTTCCATGAGTGATCTATGTTCTCTTAGGATTTATTTTCTTCCCACATTACCCTTTGATAATCCTTTGTCACTTCCCACTACAACATATTTTGTAGTGTTCCTAGGGCTAAAGCGGTAACTTGATGAATCTCTGCTCTCAACCAGAGTCACCATAACAAAAAAAGGATATGGAAGGGGAGATGGAGAAGAGGGTTCAACCTTGAAGGGTTGCAAGATGTTGGAAAATTATCCCTCTCAAAGTTGGTTGAGTCCAAAGGGCAAGTGATAAAAGTATACGCGTACTAGGTAGAAGAATAGGGTGATTGGTTAGAGCATGCATGCTTATGGTCAAAAAGTTCCCCACAAAATTTGAAGAGAGAATCATCAACATGTTGTTCCACCATGGGGGAAGTGTAAGGAGAATGAATAGAGAGGGGGGGGGGGGGGGGATAGGGGAANNNNATAGCTAGGTGCAGAGGTTTGTTTTAGACCTTCAAGGGAAGAACCAAAAGGGAAAAGGGGGAAATCAAGCCTATAACGAGAGAGGGTGTTTAGAGCCTGCAATGGATGACTAGGAAAATACTTGGTTATAAAGAGTTCACTAGGGGAAGATACATGACATGGATTGATTGAACAAAGACCCAAAAAAGAAGAAGAGGGGTAGGGCATGGGGCTGCACTTAGCCGAACATGATGTTACTTCTTGTTGAGGTATGCCCTCTGACTTTTCTAGTTTGGGTAGTGATATCCGAGATGTATCATTATGCATTCATATGGTTGATGTACATTACCGTTTGGTGAAAGATCCCAAATGTAAGCGTTCCTTCCCAGTGAGGTCCCAATGGGTCGACAAGGGGAAATTAAAATCATGTTACAACTCAGCATTCTCCTTAGAGTGTTACAGATGTTCAAATGGCGCTTCATGAACCTACAATGAAGAAAGAGTTGAATTTATCCTGAAGTGTTTGATAAATGGCTTTTCATAGTCCTATAAAATATGGCCATACTCATGGCAAGGATTACACTTGAACGGGGGTCTGATGTAATCAAGGTCTTGGGTGTAGGAAAATAGCCCCTTAGAGATGATAATTTGATCCAGTAGTCCTTCCCTCGTATCCAATTCAAAAAGGATCTTTGTCATCGACATATTACCAATGGCTTCAAAACTTTCATCTGCATACATAAATTCACCCAGAGCAAACCCTATGTGTGCGAAAACCTTCATGGTCCACAACATAGGAGGTAAGCCGAGTAGCTTAACCCAAGTGGGGTGAGTGTATTTTTTTTCCCTTCAAGCATTGAAGGTCAGAGACCAAAGCTTAAACTTAAAGGGTTGTTTCCTCCACGACCATATGCCTTCAAGTACTTTGTGAACATCCTCAAGGGAATTTAATATAGCACCAAGCCATCCCTTTGCTAAGGCGAAGCATTGAGGTTGGTATCCCAGAAATTGCCATTAATCATGTGCTCATTCCTTGAATGATGATAGAGAAATATTACTACCCTGGAAGCGACCAACAATGGTCGTCTCGGTCATGCAAAAAACCTCATGCATTGGAATATCATCCCAAAACACAAGGTTAATGTTGGCTTTTCGCTTAACACATCTCCTTCTCTTCTTTCCAGGAGTTACTGAGGTTGGTACTTATGCTCGACTGATAGGTAATGTAGGGGCATCCACCAGAGGTGTGATAAGAAAGGAGTCTAAGCGATTGTCGAAGGGCACATAAGAAAAAACGCAGGGTGGTATGGTCAGTAAAATATGACCCTTCAAAAGAGACAAACAAGAATAATCAAGGTGACCGGAATACCCAGAATCCTCGGTCTCATCCATAGGGAATAGTGTCAGAGAGAATGATTATAGTCCAAGCAAAAAGGTGACAAGCCAGTGGATTTAGGTACTAGGATATCCCGCCATGACATCATAAAGGGGTCCATAAGACATCGATGGAACTCAAATAGAGATCCTCGGACAAATAACATAATAAAGTCATCCTACAAGGTAGGAGTGGTACAAAAAACTGAGTACAATGAAAAAAAAAGAAACCTACCATGAACCATGTCCCATAGCTATGTCGAAATGCTAAATACCCAACTCACTAAAAACCCAAAACCCTAGCCACCATGAAGTGGGTTCATTTTAAAGCCATGCACATGTATATATTTGTTTCCTAATCATTATTTTAACCCATTATCGATCATCTATGGTGTGATCTAATGTGACAATTGAATTAATTAGGAATCATTATATTATATTATTTTTATTTTATCGTGTAAAAAGTTGCAATCATTTCAAAATTATAATTTTATAAATATTTTGTAATTTAAGATAAAAGTATTAAATTTATATAGTTTTTAAATGGGTTGAATTTTATATAAAGAAACAAAGTACAATTTTATTATATATAAAATCATTAAAGTATATTGGTTTTATTGGGTAGTTATTGACATAGATTTGTCTAGCTTAGGAAGATGAACATCTAGCCTGTATTCTTAAAAAGTTGTCATACATGGTTGTTTTTGCCATTCATTGCATACAAATTGTAAGAATGTTATCCTATACGCACTTCGGTTTAATTATTGTTTTTTCTATTCATTACCATAAAAATGGTAAGAATGTTATCCTATATGCACTTGTTTAATTATTGTTTTTGCTATATTCATTACATAAAATTTGTAAGAATGTTATTCTATATGCACTTGGTTTAATTATATAACTAATTTACTTGGTTTAATTATATAACTAATTTATTAGGTTATTATTGATTTTTATGGTTACAATCTTATAGTATAATTAAAAATAGTGATGTTGTTCTTCGTAATATCTATTTTTTTATTGATAAAATTGTCAATTTATCAGTGCGTTAATTGAGATTGGGATTATTGTTATTGTTATTATGATTTTATAGTATAATTGGAGGTAGTGATGCTACCCTTTATAATACCTAGGTTTCCCTTCACATGACAAAATTTCCCATTCATGAGCAGGTTACCTTGGATTGTGACTTATAAGAAATGCTCTCAAGTGGGTGTGTTTAATTATTTTTGTATTGTTTAGATGTATAGTCATTTGATTAGTTCTCAATTATTATTAATCATTCCTACATTAGTACACATGTTAGAATTTAAAAGAGCTATCAAGAATGTGTGATTTACCGTTAAGAGACTTGGTGGTTTCTTACCATGGTTGTGGCTATTATTTTTTGACAATCGAAAGCATATACTCTTCACACATTTTACCATCATTATTGTGTTTTCTCCATAACTATTAACTACCAAAACATTTATCAAATATAAGTATAAGTATTATTGTGTGTACTTGTTAATCGTGAGTCATTTTTGCACGTATTGTAAGAGATGGCAATTCATCACAATTATGAACATGTTAAATGACAAAAAATGATTAATTGATATCAAATTAAGTTATATAATGAAAGGGGTCAGTTCTACATAGCTCAATGGGCATAGAAATTTTGGATTTTGAGAGCTACCTCTGAAACCTATGCTTCAAAAGTGATAAAGTGTCTTAATCAAGTGCAATTCTAGGAGAACTTAGGAAGGTTTCCCATTGCCACCGTATAAATTAATCTTCCTCTCCCTTTAGGTCAAATATTTTCCAACACAAAGGAGGAAACCCTGTAAAAGATTGGTTTTTGTGTTCTTTGGAATAAAAGGCATGGTGGATTTTACCAAGTTCAATGTCTATGCAATTGGGTGATGAAGACAAGATCTAAGAAGAAGTGGGTTTGAATACGATGAAGAAGACACAATTAAGTCATTCAGTGATGTGTCATAATTAGTCCAAAACATATTTTTAAATTATGCAAAATAAAGTAAGAACCCTTAAACAAGATGCACCATCACAACCATGAAATTATACCAAACAATTATATGCAACAAAATAATAAAGAAGGAGGTGACAAGCCTCTCCGAGCATTATAAATGGCATCCTAAAAATCTTTCAATAATTCAAGGTTACATTAACAATTAAAGAGGGTTTACAACTTCAACCTTAATCTTTTGTTTTTTGGACAAACTTGAGCTTCTACAAAAATTATTCGAATAACCAACCCTAGGTAACTTTTGCAAAAACTCTAATCATCTAGTAATAAAGAGATATAAAAATTCGCATTGAGAGTATCCTTCTTCCAACCCACTCAACGAAATTCAACTAAGTGCATGGAAGATAACTCCCTATATTCCAAATGTTCCCATAACAAAGAAACTTGTCCTCTATTTATATGCTTCCACCCTTTGTGAAGGGTTTGTTGTTCAGGATAAAGCACCCTTGTAACCTAGGGTCTGGGGTTACCAACTTGCTACTAACTTGCAGGCAATCAACTTTTTACAGGGAATGGAAAGAGAATAGGAAGAAAATCTTGACTTACTCGATTAGAGACGGTTGATCCAAGCTTGATCTTCTCTCGCTCCACTTCTCTCCAAAGCTTCTAGGGATGTACTTCTCCACCTGGAAAGAGAAAATCCTTCAAGTAATATCTCATGCATGTGTATATTAGAGGTTAGATGAAAAGCATATATATGACATAATCAAACATATTCATTAAAACAATATAGATGAAATAAACTCAACACAAGATTGGAAGAAGAATTCTCTTTATTAACAAGTGGTGAACAAGATAAGAGTACAACCCGACTTTTAACACAAGGACTCCTCTGCAACCAAAGGACTATGATTGCTGCTGCTCCAAGACTCTGAAGATATACCACCAGCATAACTTTGCTCTCCAAAATTGATTGATTATCCCCCACCCCAAGGCCTCTATTTATACTTTGGGAAATAGAGTGGTTTTGAAGGTTGGGATGGTTGAGATGGTTGGGATGGTTATGGATTAGGCCCCAACTAATCTCATATAATCTCAATTTATATTTTTTAATGTCTAATTAAGGTATACGCGGGTATTAATATAAGCAACTCGCGTATGCAAGTATACGTAGGTTGCAATGCAAATACTCGCATATGATACGCGAGTTGCAATGCATATAGTCGCGTATGTAACCCAAAAATCATAATAAAAATATACAAGGCTGGTTTGAGGATAATGCATCAAAGGTCATGCTATACTGTTTTGGCCACTTCAATCCAAATTGTCCGTTTGTGTACCAACATGAGGAATGTCGATACTCGGATGGAGAAGTTCCATTTTGGCTGATAACAGATGCCCCCTAATGTGTGAGGTTAGAGGGAAGCGATGGCCAAAATATAATATAATCATTATCTTGGAGAACTCAGAAGTCCAAGGAAGCAGAGGAAGTACCTAAAACAAATACATATCAAATGTCATATACAAAATCATATCTGAGGATGTCATGTTCAATATACTAGAACACTAGCTCCTTTACAGTATTTGAGTACATCATATGATACGGGTGCAAGACCACGTATATTACAAAGGTGGATCGAAGCCACAATATACAATCATGATGAGTCTTCAAAAATATGGAAACTGTGTAAGTGAACACAACACAATCTTGCGCAACTTAGGTTATAGATGTGAACCTAAGGTCTTCGTCAAAATCCAAAGGGACCAGTACAATCCAGGCCATGTGAATAGATGTGTCGAAGTCGAACATGGAAAGGATTCAACAGATTTCCAATCAATAGGTGACAATTGACAACTGAAGCAAAGGAATTCACCAATGATGAAAGTGAATCCTATGGTACCATCATCAAAACTCTAGGTCTTCGTCTTCAGGAAATGCTGATGAGAAACCATGCTGTGATGAGGAAGGCAATAGATCCTCCAATGAATCACAAGAGTGACTAGGAACTGGATAAAGGAAGGTAAACACAAGTGATATCAGATAGGATAATGATGGAATCAAGATAAGAAGCAAAAATAGGGATAAATCCTTAAACAGTGAGCATGACACAAATATGACCCAAGGCAACTTTCAACTTTGCAGATAGAACAACTAGACTTATCTGTCATGTAGGAGACATGATCAGATTCCCCAAGCATAAATGAAAAGTGGAGGAGTAAGAAACTCAAAGTGATAGTTGGACTAAAAGTGTACACTCAGACATGAGTATCGAAAAGTTCAGATAGTGCTATGTTCAAGGAGGACATGCTGCCACCGACTATAACCTAAAGAGAAAACTTCTTCCTTATCTTTCCTGTTAAATTTTAACGAGTCTAGGAAATTCAACTCAGGTGTCTCTTCATTTTTTACAAGCTTGAAGAGAAGAAGGAATAATGCTTGATAATGTCACTTATTCATGGATTTTACGAGCCCGAACTAGTACATGCTCGCTTGGTGTTTTCATGTTTAGAGAGTCTGAAAACTCTAAAGAAGACTCCAAGGGGGTCCTTTTTCATCCAATTTAGTCTCCTAAAACCGAAAAAGTATAAAACCTATCTCAGAAGAACTCTCTTAACTTCCGAAGAAGAAAAGGTGAACCTTTTTCGTACTTAGTCAAGGAGGTCTGAAAAAGGTTAAATTACCACCTACCCAACACTGCTTCAAGAACAACTTATAGCTTGAGTTTTATGAGTGTGAAGGAAAGCAAGATCACTCGGAAATATCCATTTGAGTACGAGAAATGGGGCTTACAATAGTAAACTCGATGTTTTGTTCTTGTTGTTTAACGAGCATGACAAAGACATAAAGTACACTCATAATCTTTTTCATGTTTAGGTCTAGAGCACGAAAAAGAGAAAACTACGCTCATACCGGGTGGTCCTTTTCTGTAAGTTTAGTCCCTCAAGTCTAGAAAAATGTTAAACCTATGCCTGAGAATACTCTTCTCAATTCCGCAAAAAAGAGAGTGATCCTTTCTTGTATTATTCCACATGGTCTAAGAAAGAGATAAACTACCACCAATGTGGATGCCCATTCACATATTCTTAACGAGCCTGAATGAACAAGTTTACTCGAGAGTCAAGTATATTTTGATGAGTTAGACCTGGGCCTAAAGAAACTCCATAAGGATGGGGAGCCTTATAAAGGGGATAGCTTGTAAAAAGAGACCAAAATGAGGCTCAATTTGGCGTGAAAAATAGCTAAGAAGGCTCCCCTGAACCTACGACAAATGTGGAATGAGTACCAAAAGACAATAAATATGTTCTAAGATAGGGTAGTCATGTTAGGAAAGCCCTATCCATGGAAGAACAATGATATAGACAAGGTACTAATGGTTGGAATACCATAGTCTGTAGTCAAAGTAGTAATCCTAGGGTTAAAGCGGATTAAGTATAAATGTAAAAATGCATATAAATGATCAAAATCCTACCCCATATGAGTGAAAAATGACTTTGAATAACCTTGGACCTGTTTCATGAGGTGAACATGACATGGCATTAGTTTGATTTTAATAAAAATTACAAACTATAGGTTAAAAACCCACTTTTTGAAATAATTTCTATAAATAGTGCAAAAATAGAAATCAAATTCACCATTTGGCATTTTTACCCAATATATACAAGTTTTACCTCTGCTTTCAATTGCTCAATGTGTTCAAACCGTTAGATGATTTTCAAATCCGCAAGTGCCAGGTAAATCAACTCTCCATGCTCTTTCATTTCATCCAAGCTAATTTTTTATTTTAAGAAAAAATTGATGTTTTAAGCCAGTTTAAAGACGATCGCGTTGTATACACGGGTATGCAACGTAGACAGTCGCGTACAGGTGTTTTATACACAGCTTGCTTGAAAGAAACTCGCATATGATACACGACATTTCCAAAGGACAGTCGTGTATACTGTGCGACATAGAAAAAAGCTATCTAGGACCAAAATCAAAATTTTTAAAAATGGATTTAATGTTTGAAAATGGCCTTGTTGACAGGATGAAACATGGTGTTGGAGTGGAGGTAGAGGGAGCATGAAGACATGGACCAAGATGCTCTTCGAAGTGCCCCCATGGTGCATGCATTGCGGCAAAGTGGGTTGCTTAAATTCTTTTATACCTCACCTATGTGATATAATGTCCGCTTACTGGAGTTTTTGATCAACTATTGGGATCATGATCTGGGTGCATTTGACTTACAAGGTGAGATTCTATAGATTACACTGGAAGACATCTATTTCATATCCGGTTTTTCATGACCAGGAGCTCTTATCAACTTGGAAGGTACCGGTAGGGGCGGTGACCTTCTAAGTGTTCAGAACTACATTGACACTTACTGTGCACCTGATACTCAGAAAAGGGGTACTTGCATCCCTATTGTTCATATTCACAGCTTTCCATTACAAGTGTTGGTAAGCACAATAGTGAGGGTTGCAGGATCATCATCAATTCATCTTGTAACTAGAAACCAAATGAGAATTGCGGTGGAATGTCTATAGGGAGCCTTATTTGACTGGTGCTCGGGAGTAATCCCGATAATGAAGAAGCAACTCTCTGACTGCAAGAGAGGCCGACGGAAAAAATTCGGTTATTCTAGCATATTGGTGGCCTTTTTCTTTGAGAGAGTGCCCGGTCTTAGTCCCGTAGTACCTCTACCAATTTCCTCTCCCCGTTAGCCTAGACCGAGTAAGTGGGGAGAAATATTCCTTCGCCAGGGTGGCAATGGATCGGTTCAGATTGTGTACGATGATGAATTCTACCTATGGTGGGAGCGACAACTACCAGAACTGGAGCAGTTTCCATATGTTGGGTTGGATTTCCGGGGTGACAATGACCTTGTCCTCCCTCCTGGAGGAGCATGGGGAGCATCAAGTATTTTGGTTTTTCAAGCTTTTATTTTTTATAAATTTTATTCATAAAGATATATATACATATGTATAAGAGTTTTGATCCTTTAAATGTTTAAAAATGCAGATATTGGACCGGTACGCCCTGTTAGGCATCCTCGTATGTATGTGCGACCAATGGCAGGAGAGGATCACGGTCTGATTAGGGTTCTTGAGGGGAAGCTGGCTAGGATTACCCAAAGAGTACCTACTTTACGTATTGAGCAAATCCCTGTCGTTATGCAACAGTTAGTGGTTGGTATCCCACATATCTGGATACGCCTTATGAGAAGGGTAGCCAGAGCAGTGCTTGTTTACATAGAGGCTGCTTAGGCTACTACAACTGAACAAGCTGAAGAAGATTGAGAGCAGGATGACCAGGATGATCAAGGTGGGCAGGGTGGTCAGGATTAGACCTAGGAGCATTTTATGGACTACGATCCAAATTTTGTATATTTTTTGTATATTATATAGTTATGACTGGATCTGAGGATCAAACTCGACCTATCTATAAGGACAGATATTCACACACACACACACACATATATATATTGCGTTGATTTATTTACATGCGTATTTCAATGTGTCTGTTGTAAATTTTATGCAATATGTGTTAAATGCAATTCAAGATATCATTTGCATATGCATCAGTTAATGAATTTTGATTTCTTGGAATATGATTAAATGTAATAAAATCAAAATTTCTTTCCAATAACCTAACTTGCATAAACTGACGTAGTAGAATAGGGTTTCGCACCTAATAAGCTCGATTGAGCTGGGAAACTACCAGTTGAGAGTCAAGCCTGACTTCCAGCTGGGTAATGCCTCGTGACAAGGCATCCCATAAAAGGTCAATGATGGCCCTGTACTTGACCACATTAATGGTAGGAGGACCTAGGCAAGCGCCTCTAGAGGCGACTAGATGTCCTGAGGGTGAGTAAATAACCCATGCGACTGAAGCCAGGTTGCAAGTGTGGCGACTAGCGCCATCTGCAAAACCTACGAACCACTCGGAAAACATCTGTAACAACCAACAGATGATATAAGAACACAAACCAGTGAACTATTGTACATAAAGTTACATACAATAAAAATACAAAAAAGTGTTAAGCCTAAGCATAGTACTTTTTCAGGTAGAGCCCATTTCTAGGCTCCAACAGCTTATTTCCTTCGAAATCAGTTAATTCATATGCACCTTTCTTCAAAAATTTTGACACAACATAAGGTCCTAACCACATAGACCTGAATTTCCCTGCCCCCATGGGTTCTTTGTCTTGATCCCAAAGCAAGACAAGCTCCCCTTCAGAAAAAATCCTAGGTTTTACCGATTTATCGTACTGATTTTTCACCCTATTTTTATGAGCCTCATTTGTTGTCAACGCATCCCTACGCTGTTCATCTAGATCTTCTAAGTGTAACAAACATTCTTCCAGCTCAGTCATATCAGGTAGCACATGAATAGTAATCTTTAAAGATGGGATTTTCGCATTCAACTGGGGTTACTACTTCCACCCCGTGAATGAGTTGGAAAGGAGAAAACCCTGTGGCAATTTTCACATTGGTCCGATAAGCCCAAAGTGCAGGATACAGCATGATGTGCCAATTTTATCGGGCTGCATTAATAGTGCGCTTGATAATAGTCTTCAAGGTCTTATTTATTGCCTCGAATTGACCATTCGCATGCGGGTAGAAAGAAGACGAATGTTCTTGTCTAAACCCTAGCATAGTGGTCAATTCAGTCATCATGCTATTTTGGAAGTGGCTGCCATGGTCAGTGACAATCTCTTTAGGAATATCGAAACGTGCGATAATTTGGTTGAAAATGAAAAAAGCTACAGTTTCCTCGTCAGCTTTATAGGTGGGCATTCCCTCTGCAATGACAATGATGTATTTGTGCCCCCCAGCCGAAACTGGGTTGCACATCACGTAATATATCCCCCACTTAGTGAAGGGGCCCACTGAGATGAAGGGAAATAATGGAGCAATATGCGACCGCATCTTTCTGGTGTAAAGCTAACAAGGATGATAGTGCTTCACGGCTTCCACACAATCTTTAAAGATCGTGGGCCAGAAATAACCGGCATGTAACATCTTCTGGGCCGTTTTTAACCCAGATAAATGACTCCCACACACTCCGCTATGGGCAACATTTAGGACAATTTCGGCCTCTTCGTGGGTAAGACATCGATGGAAAACAGAGTTTATCCCTCTACAATATAAAGTATCTCCAATAATGAGGTAGTTTTTTGCATGTAAGCGTAGTTTGTGTCATTCTTCCTGCGAAAAGGTTGCAGGGAACTTCAGATTCTGGATATAGACAAGTATATCTCCATACCAAGCGTCAGAGGTGGAAATAAAAAATATGTGCTCATCTAGGAATGAGTCTTCTTCAATGGCTACATCTTCCTCAACTAAAAATTCTGCAATGAGATCCGCAAAAACTAAGGATTTTTTGGATTTAGCGGATTGGAAATCTAAGTCAAACTCCTGGAGAATGACTATCCATTTGTTGAATTTTCCTCCAGCTATCCATCGGGACAAAACATATTGGAAAGGATTAACATCCGCCACTACCATCGTAGTCCTCAGTAAGATGTAGTGACGCAGCCTCTAAACAACATACACAGCCGCTAATGCCAACTTTTTGATGTGGGAATACCTAAGTTCAGGGCCAACTAAAGCACAACTAATATAGTAGACGACATGCTCTTGGATATTATCATCCTCCTGGACTAGTACTACCCCTATGGTCGACTCGGATGCGGCCAAATACAATATAAAATCACAAGAGTAATCTGGCGGACGCAATAATGGTGCCGACAACAAAGCTTTCTTTAATGCCTTGAATGCAAGTTGTGCGATTTCATCCCATACAAATGGGGTGTCCTACTTCAATAGGTGTATGAAACCTTTAGTGATCTTGGCATAATTCATGATAAAATGTTGAAGGAAGTTGGAATTCCCTTGTAAGCTTTGAAGCTGCCTGATGGAATGAGGAGGAGACAGATTTACTATGGCCTCAACTTTCAAAGGATCCACCTGAATACCTTTGTTAGAAACAATGAACCCGAGCAGTCTACCTGAATCGACACAGAAAACGCACTTGTGGGGATTCAAGCGAATTTTGTAGTATCTGCATCATTCAAAGATTAAACGCAAGTGATCTGGGTGATTGATCCTCTTATGAGAATGTGCTGGCAGATCATCAAGGTAGGGTTCAACAATATACTTAATGTCATGAAAGGAAAAATACATTGCCCACTGAAAGGTAGCCCCTGCATTTTTCAATCCAAAAGGCATTTTCTTGTACGCAAATGTACCCCAAGGACACATGTGGAAGCGGCCTCATCGAAAAATGCCCTTCCAATGGTTTTTTTTCCATGGATGTCATCTATCGATAAGGCCACATGATATGGTAGGCGAATTTTGACATCAAACAAATTAAAATTTGCCATGAGGTTCGATGAATCCATCCTACCTAAGGCTTCTAAGAGTGCATCTCGCTGGGTGAGACAACTCTGTAACACCTCTAAAGCCGACATCGCACAAGGGGTTTGGGCTAAATATTCAACTACAGAGTAATTGGCTGTAGCCCTAGCATTAGGATTGTGCAATGTTTTCTTAAAGGCACCCTTTGGTATCTTGGGCATAGTTTCGGTAGGTTTTTCAATTGTGAGAGGGTTAGAAGTTTCACCTATAGACTGATCCTTCTCTATAGCCTCAGTCTCATAGTTCTTGTCCCTAGTTTGGAGTATTGTCTGGGATCGAAACCATGTTGATATAATTTGGGTCAGGAGCATTTGGGGTGCCCCCTGCTACATTTGAAGCTGAAGCTGAATTCTGTCCTAGGGGAAAAGGATCCTTCAGGACAACCGGTTGTTGTCTTTTGAGCAGCTTCTGAGCTTGGTCCACAAGGGGACATTGATGGGTCAGGTGATCTTCCTGGCACAACTTACATGGAAATTTTACCTTCTTCTTCTCTTTTCCCCCCCCATCGACATTATTTGTGGGTTTTGGATTGTTTTGGTTTCCCTCACCTTTCTTCCCCTTTTTCTTTTTCCCACCGGGCTGCTGATTGCCCTTTTGGGAGGATTGCACAAAAACATTTGCATTCTGGGGTGAGGGGGCAGCCTTTGTTGCCTCCACTGTAGAGTGTTTGACTGACAACTCATGGAGTTGTTTAGCCAAAGATTGCACAGTGGGAGATTTCATTGAACCAACCACACCATCGGCATGGGGTCCAGTCTTAGGTTTTTCGACACTATCAGTTGGTATTGATGCATCAGGGATGATTTCATATAGAATCCCAGAATGAGAATATATCAAATCTAACTACTGGGCCTTTAGAATAGCCTCTTCCTCATTAGTTACTCCCGAAGTGGAAACGTCTTTAGATATATATGGCAATAAGGACTTAAGGAATCATTCTAGTAAAAACTCGGGAGGGATAGTGGCCTTAATGAGCCTCTTTTGCCTTCTCCACTCTTGGATATGATCCAAAATATGAGTGGCTTTGTCCTGTCGAAGGGTGGACAATAAGTCTGTCCCAGCATCATACTGGACATGAAGTTGGAAATGGTTAAGGAATACATTGGCTAAGTCCCAAAAACTACCAAACATAGTAGAGGGCAGTTCAATGTACCACTTTGTTGCGGCACCAGTAAGAGTTATTTGGAACAATCTCAACTGAAAGGTGTCATCATTCAATGAGTTGGAGGAGCACCACAAGTGAAAAGTGGTGATATGATCCCCTGGGTCTTCACCAACTTTTCCTTCCAATTTTGGGATATCCGAAGGTAGTTTGGCAGGAACAGGTGGCCAAGAGGCATCATGTCTCATCGGATCATTCATTAGCTTGGACAAATTTGGAAAATTCAAAGTTGTCAAGGAAGGAAGCTTGGGCCTAACCGGAGCATGAAAAGTACTAGCTTGGGAAGTAGAAGGACTTTCCCCCGGGTTCCCAAATGTGAAGGCGGGGTTTCCCCCTGCTACCGGTTGCAAAGTAGTCGGCCCGCTTTGGAATGATTGCACGCATAAGCCAGTGGATTATGTGGTGCAATGTATGAGGTTCGATCTGCCCCAGTTGAAACTGGAGTTTGGAAAACATGAGCAGGTGTCCCTCCGCTAAAAAGTGAAATCTCCCCCAGTTGAAACTGGAGTTTGGAAAACATGAGTAGGTATCCCCCTGCTAAAAAGTGAAAAAGGAGAGATCGTGAAGGGAGCAGAAATCAGTGCTTGGAAACCTTGACCATAAGGGTTAGTGTTTCTGAACTGCACTCCTACATATGTAGGTGTGAGACCTACATATGGAGGGGATGGGGGAATGTGCCCCCCATTCCAAGGGAAACCTTGAACAAATGAAGAGGATCCCACTGGACCACTCTAGGCAATGTGGTCAAAAGAAGTTGAAACAGAAGGTACACTAGCGATCCCAATGACCACCCCACCAGAAGTGCCTACTACATTTGTTGAAGCTGATGGTCGACCCACCTAGCTAGCTGGAGTTAAAGGAGTAGTAGGTATGTTTTCTCTAGGGGCATCCACCGGGGGAGGGGGTACCCCTTTAGCCGGAGGGGCTGAGGTGGAGGTAGAAGGACTTTCTCCTACACTAGACATTAGTCTGCCCACAGGAACACTAATCACAAATGAATTGAAAGGACGAACCTGGACGATCACTAGATCGTTTAGGTTAGTAAGAGGTGAATTAAAGTTTCTCACAAAATCGTCAGCCTGCAAGTCTTCTATCGCTACTGGGGTTGTATCAACCCAGTTTTTCCTAAGTTCTGGTTTACATGGAACTTCACTAATTCCTACCGGTTCGAAAGAACCGTCTGTGTCTAATCTCCGCCTTTAAGGGGGCGGTGGAGGCTCCACTGTAGTGAGTGGAGGAAGGTTTTGCAACCTTCTTGACCTTCTGAAAGGTTGGTCCTCAACGATTGAAAATTTGACTCTTCACACCCTAAGGTCGGCTAAACACAAACAAACCACACAACAATCACTACAAAATTTCCTAAAGTCTCAACAATCACAAGGGGTATAATATATGCTTTCCAGAGGAAAGCTGAGAGACAGTTACTTGGCGTCCTTGAAGATGTTCTTAGGCACAAGCGGAGGAATCACCCACCGCCCTCCCACACTTTCTACAAGGGTTACCTTCCAAGCCCATTCAAGGTCAACCAGAAATAGCCTTTTGGTGTACCTGTGTATGAACCCTAGATGTCTGAGAGACTATAGGCTACCTCAACTATATTGACAGTCTGGGGGGGCAGTTGCAAGCCTGGTTCGTACGCATGGGCAGGGTAGAAAATCTTGAAACTCTTTCTAGGACAGAATCCCCAGATACGCAAAAACCTTGGTCTACGCTTTGTCAAGGAATCAGAGGGTTATCTCCTCCGTCCAAGCCTCCATGCGACCTCGTGCTTAACTCCCGTTTGAGAGGAGCTTCCCATATACAACCAACATACGAAAGGGTTTACTTATTGATTGTCCAACTATGTCTGAATTTAAACACTTGTGGAGAGTTTAAACTCCCTATTCCACAAGTCTAGCCTAAGCTAGTTGGTGTATGACCCTATAAAATAAAACTTACTAATAAATTTTAAATTATATCGTTTATTTTAAGGGTTGTTATTATTCAGAAGGTAAATGGCGTGAAGGACTATGATGTTATAGATTCGATAAGAAAAGTAAAATGATGTATAAGGCAACTTCCAAAGCAAAATACAACCACTTAAACCAAAATTATTTTCTTTTTGTAAATGTAAGCTAATGAAATTAAAACTAAGTGTTGGAAAACTAAGACTTTTTATAATTTTTGAAATTTTATTTGAAAATACTGAAAAAAAAACTACTAAGTGCATCTAAATGCAAATTCTTCAAAAACTACAATGCATCTAAATGCAAAATTTTGAGTGAGTTTGAATGATCACAACATATAAGAAGCAAAATGAAGTATAGAGAACCCACAATAACCAACTTCAACCAAATGGGAAGGAAACTTGGTGAAAAACTTGACTTGGAAAACTAATGAATAAAATCCACTATATTTACTACAGAACAAGTGGCTAACTGACACTACACAAAGCAATACAGAGAATAAGGTATCTAAAGCCCTTATCACTGACTCAAATACATACCACCGAACTCATAGGCCAAGCAGGAGGGCCAACTTCAAATCACTAGATGAAAGAAGATTCAAACAAATCAAAATCAAAGGCTTAATTACAAGCAAAAGGTATGGCATACAGGACTTTTGACTTACAGAAATATGCCAACAACAGAAGATCCCCAAGTAGACAAAAAATTAGCCAAGACAGGGACAAGCAAACCCTACCAATTTTTTTTTATGCTGCTACAGGATATATGCGACTGTCTTATAGAGCAACCCGCGTATACAAGTTTCTATACGCGACTGTGTATAACAACAACCCGCGTATACAACAAAAAAATTTCAAAGAAAAAATATAAAAAGGTCTCTGGACATACTATACTACAAATCAAAAGGCAAGATAAAGGAACTGCACTCAGAATCAGAGCAAATACTGGTCGAGAACCTACAAGATAAACCCACAGCATGCTGGGCTCCCCAGTATGGTCACCAGTTCTATTGTTTAGGATAAAGCACCCTTATAACCTAGGGTCTGGGGTTACCAACTTACTACTAACTTGCAGACAATCAGCTTTTTATAGGGAATGGAAAGAGAATAGGAAGAAAATATTGACTTACCCGATTAGTGACGGTTGATCCAAGCTTGATCTTCTCTCGCTCCACTTCTCTCCAAAGCTTCTAGGGATGTCCTTCTCCACCTGCAAAGAGCAAATCCTTCAAGTAATATCTCATGCATATATAAATTAGAGGTTAGATGAAAATCATATAGATAACACAATCAAACATATCCTTTAAACCAATATACATGAAATAAACTCAATACATGATTGGAAGAAGAATTCTCTTTATTAACAAGCGGTGAATAAGATAAGAGTACAACCCAAATTCTAACACAAGGAATCCTCTGCAACCAAAGGACTCTAATTTTTGCTGCTCCAAGACTCTGAAGATATACCACTAGCATAACTTTGCTCTCCAAAATTGATTGATTAGCCCCCACCCCAAGGCCTCTATTTATACTTTGGGTATATATACTTTGAGAAATAGAATGGTTTCAAAGGTTGGAATGGTTGAGATGGTTGAGATGGTTGGGATGGTTATGGATTAGGCCCCAACTAATCTCATCTAATATCGATTTATATTTTTTAATGTTGAATTAAGGTATATGCAGGTATTAATATAGGCAACTCGCGTATGATACACGAGTTGCTCAAAGGGAACTCGTGTATGCAAGTATACGCGGGTTGCAATGCAAATACTCGTGTATGATATGCGAGTTACAATGCATATAATCACGTATGCAACCCAAAACTCATAATAAAAATATACAAGGCTGGTTTGAGGATAATGCATCAAAGGTCATGCCCATCTATAGTGTTTTGGCCACTTCAATCCAAATTGTCCTTTTGTGCACCAACATGAGGAATGTCGGTACTCGGACGGAGAAGTGCCATTTTGGCTGATAACAGGGTTTTTCCAATCATCTCATTCATTTTTGGATTGTATTAGTCATTTCATTAATCAATCATCAATTATACAATATTTTTATCTTTTATAGATCTCAACTATCTATCTTTTTTATATTCAATATGTTATAGTAAATGAACTCTTGCTAATTACATTAATATCAAAACTCATTTCAATATACTTCCTTGATTTCATCAACTCTCTTGTGTAAAAAAGTAAATTAACCTTTAATTATAAGTATTAATGGTTAAGTGGGCTTGAAAATCAACAACATCTGTTTCCTTTTAGGAGGCCACAAGTTTAAATCTAAAGGAGGATAAGATACGTACACCTTCATAGGCTTTAGCAATATTATTGAATGGAGGAGGTGGTATTGTCCCACAAATAAGAGAGTCTCATACAACAAATTGGTGATAAACTATATAATAAAGTGATGTACTTGAAAATGTTATGATACTTTTTACATGATATTATACTTTTTTCACATGAAAATAACATGTAACTTGTTATTCATAGATAGAATCAAATTTACATAGAAACATTTCGAACTGATACCAATAAAACTGAGCTCAATGTCATGTCCCCATCCAAATAAAATAATGTTTCACCAACCTACTAGTTCCCTAGGTGCGGATGGAAACATAAATGTTGTAATAAGGGGTCTATAGGACCCAAAAGTACTTTAGTTTACCATATTCACATTAAAATGGGTCACATAAATAATAAATGCTAAGAAAATAAGGTGGCATTTTTTCATGAAGACACTTGGAATCTTGTAGAGTCTTTGGGTGACTAAATTCCCCCACACGCTTGGCATGAACTTCATCCAAATTTGAACCCATGAGGAATGTAACATTCTTGGAGCGTGATGAGGTGTCATATAGCCTATAATGAGCCAAGTAATTCAAATTAGGAGAGGAGAGCAACTCCCATGGAAGAGGAATAGACTAAGAAGACAATGTGTGCCACTTGGAAGGAGATTCCATACACTCTATGACAACTAATGATGAAAGATTCTATGAAAACTATGACAAATTCAGACCCGATTGCAAACCTATGAAAAATATGACATGAAAGGGCTAAAAATTGCCACCAAGAGGGTGCATTTGGGAGTTAGAGGCAACTATTCAAATTGGGGAAAGAATCGAAACATGAAGAAGAAGACAAGTGTCTTCGGAGTCATTGAACCACTAAGATGAGTTGGAGGAATCCCATGGAGGTAAATACGACCTTAGGAGGCCTCATGAAGTTAATAAAATGATTTCACAAGGAAGGATAATTGATTTTGATCATTTTTTAATTGGCCTTTGGAATTTTGGAGAGCTTTTGCTTGTCCATTGCACGATGAGTGTTCACTCTCTCTACTTGTGAAACAATTTCGAGGGAGTTGGATTCCTTTAAAAGTTGGTTGATGGAGAAACCATTCATACCTCTCATTGAATCTAAATGAATGTGCTTTAGTTTCAGGTTTAAGTCCATAGAGTTCGAGTTCTCATCTATCTCCCTATTCTCGCATTCCTTCTTCTCCATTCCCCCACACTCTCATGTTGATGGCACAATTGTTGGAGTGGTCTTGAAATTTGATGAGTATATTTGATGCCCAATATTGGGTATATGATTTATGTATTTGTACTCTTATGTCCATATTCTCTGTAATTCGAAATATCAAAAATCCATGTGTGAAAGGCTTGCATTCCCATGCTCTTGGATAAATAGTTTTCATGAATTTGGATTCAAGATTGAAAGAGTTTTATATAATATTTGTATGATGAATTTTATATAAGTTTAATATTTTCAGGGATAGTAATTTTTATTCTGTATATGGGCATTATATTTCATGTTACTATCTGGACCATTTATTCTATTGTTCATGTGCCAAACTTAAGCCAGTAATGCAATTTCCATGAAAGTTACCATATAGATGTTGCACCTCATAATCAGTTTGAAAAGCTTAATAACCATGAATAATGAAATCCATTGATGTATTACATGCATCCCCATACTCTATTCTAAAATTTGGGAGGGTCGTACTGCATTTGGAGAGTCGAAAGTGTCACCTAATCTTGGGGGGTTTAACAACGTTTTCTTAGTGTTTTTGTCCTTCTTTCCCTATGGACAAAAGCAAGTTGCAGAAACATTTGGAAAGTGTATGAGAATTCATAACATGAAATAGGATGTACTAGTACCACTCAAGCTCTTCCATGCATAATTTGAAGGAATTTGGGTGCATTTGGGTCTACTTGGGTTTCACTAGTCTAAAGCTAGAAATTGGCCAAAATTGTGTAAATTTGAATATTATGTCAAAATGAGTTTTCTTATTTGACCATTGAGTCTCTGAGGTCTGTTAGGATGTTTTAAATATCATAGGGTCCTTCCATAAGAAATTGGGACAGGTTCAGTGGTGTTTGGTACCAAACCAAGAAAGACTCGTTTACTACTTTTTCCTAGTTTTGAATTAGACCTAGTATTGAAGGAGGAGGTATGTGAATTGTTTGTGAAAATTCCTAAGCCACACCATATTAAGAAGCCACATATATCAGTTTCTAAATCCTATCAAAACCTAATATCACTTCCCTTGATCTTCCCCAGTTGTCTCATAACCATGGAGTCAATGTGAAATCCATTGTCGATGAGTGTGTTAAGAAAGAATGCTTTCAATCTCAAAGTTTTGAAGCCTCTTAAAAATATTTTGGATAGTGTGCCTAGTTTCCCCCAAAAGGTACATTGAAGTGGTATCAGAGCAGGGTCCTTGCACCTATGCATTAATACCATCCATTGAAGAAAAAGTTGCAGCCATGTATTACTATTATGAAGACTCCTCTGAAGATGATTATGAGCAATATGAAGAAGAATGTGAATGGCATGAGGAAGAGTTTCCATTTTGCAGAACTTCTTACAATTTAGTAAGGGGGGAAGTTTATTCATATGACCTTGTGTATTGTTCAGATGCATGTGTCAAACCACCATGATATACTCCTATGAATGAAGTATAAATCTTGAGAGAAACATGTAAAACTTTGCCCCAACAATATCAAGCATATATTGCTTTGATGGGAGAGTCGCATAAGACCAATCCTTTTGAAGACTTTGTTGAGTGGGTGTTTGATATAGGACTAATAGTGCATATGTGAACTCATTAAGGAGCAATCTGCAATCCACAAGTTTGGAGGAGCATGAAAGGAGTAAGAATCATCTTACTTGTGAAAAGAGCAGTGAGATATCCTTCTCTATGGATGAGGAAGTGATAAACAAATTTGTAGACCTCATGTGGAGCAGGGGGGAAGAAATTTAGGCCTAAAGAAGGTGAAAAGAGACAATATACACCAATAAAGGAAGAATCAAAGACTCGTAAAGTGGAGCATCAATCACATAAAGGCGATTGCAGAGAAGAACATGAAGGTTAAAGTGAAGACAAGCACATAATCCTTACTGGTGGGGTTTGTGTAAATCAAAGAGCATCTACCAATGTATCCTTGAACCATGGAGGAGTACCTAGTAATTGGTGTTCACAAATCATTGTTGGTGACATAGAGATAATATTTGAGATGCAAGACAAATTTCTCATAAGCATGAAGATGAAGACCTTGTGGCAGATAATGAAGAACCAAGATCAACTTCCCCATCACCACTTGAGCTTCAAGAAGTTGATTAAATCAAGAATAAAGAAGAAGAGGAGGTTCACTATCACAAGCCATCCTTCATTGAAGGGTCTTTGAATATGAGTGAAAGGAATATCCATGAGGCCCTTAGCATACTCCATGACACTCAAGCATTGGTGTAAAATTATTGTTGGAAATTTTCTTCATTAAAGGAGCCATCCATCCTTGAAGACATGAAGAAAATTCAAAGAGAAATGTGCAACATGAAAGGTAATTTCATGTCTTTGATTTTTTATAGAAACCATTTATTTGAGGTTGATGAATGGTTACATGAGAATACTTGAATAATAATGGGGATATTCATAAGCTCAAAACTCAAAATGAGCAACTTCTTAAGAGGTTGCAAGATACTTGTTCTTCCTCCTATGTTTCATATTGTCATATGGTAGATTGCTTGGAGGATTCTCATGACATGATGAATCCCAAGAAACATAGAAACTTTCATTTGCTTAATGTGTTTGATCATGAGGCTGATGAGAGCCAAGAATTTGTTGTGGTGGAAGATGAACTTGAGTTGCCTCTTGATAATGGTTACACACTTTTTGAATAAGTGCAAGATTCCACTACCTTGGAACCAACCTATGAGGAAAGTTTTGCACTTTTTAGGGAGGTGCATGATCCTACCCCTATGGATCCTTCACATGATGAAAATTTTGCACTTTTCAATCATTTGGGTATGTTGGTTCATTCTCCTACATCCTACACTTCCATATTTCACAACATTCATCCTAATGAAGTATGGGTGAAGGTTTCTTTTTTATGGTGCCACATGAGGAGTATGAAACTTCTATCACTCCTTTTGGTGATGACATGATTGGAGCACCACCTTATTTACATTTGAAACAACATCCTTTGTTACATTATAATGATACACATCTACATGGATGCACCTATGATGTTCACTTGAGGCACTTGAAGATTCGTGGTTTTCCTTGCTCCTTGCTTAGTCCATTTGATGTTGGAGGAACTTCATCCAACACTTGGGTGAAGAGGGATATGATTGAAGCACATTATTATAGGCAGCAACATCCCTTGTTATTTCTTGATGATATACATATTCATGGGTGTATTGATGAGACTTCTTTGAGCCACTTGAAGTCTTCATGTTTTCTTGGCTCCTTATTTGGTTTAGATTTTGGTGGAGGTTCTTCATTCACTTCTTGGATGAAATAACACATGAATCATTAATTTGATGCATCTTACATTCTTTTGGAGTATGATTATAGGATATGGGAGCCTCACCTATGTCATTGGAGCAAATTTCATATAATACCTTATGCTTGTGTGTATGGACCACATGATGATCTACTTACTTGGATGTACAAGCACTTTCATGATACTTTGATGAGGTACCTTCTTGGTGTACATTTGTATGATGTTGTTATGCACTTTCATGATCTATATTTTTTACTCATGATGTTTGGAAGGGTGCAATACAAGCAATGGGATCTTGGTATTGCTTGGTTTTAATTTTGGGGGTAGCAAGCAGTATGGGAGATTGAGTCACCACTTGAGAAGTGATTATAATCAGAGTAGTGCAACAACAATCATGGTGGTTTCTCATTGGAATTTTATTAAGATATTAAAATACTCAAAGTTTGGTAACTCAGTATAACTTCGGAGAATTATACAGGAGCAAAAAGGGGGTTTAAGGTTTAGAAAAATGTTTCCAAAATATGGAGGTAAAGACTATTTGTGAAAAATATGTTTTAGAATTAATTAACCTTTTGGTGTTTAGTGGTGATGTCACAAGAGATATAAATATGTAAAATCCACATCCCTTTACTTTTGGAAACAAAAAATTGCAGTACATAAGTGCCACCACTCAAATTGCAGCTAAAGAAAAGTAATGAGCATAATCATAAGAGAGCACTTGGTGCAAAGGAGGGAGTGCCACGTGAGTATGCCACTTGGGAAGATGAAATTTTTTTGCAGCATCCAAACTTGGAATTTCTTAAGGACAAGAAATATTTTGTGGAGAGGATTCTCATGTCCCCATCCAAATAAGACTACCTGCAAATAATGTTTCACCAACCTACTAGTTTTCTAGGTGGGGATGGAAACATAAATGTTGTATTAAGGGGGATATAGGACCCAAAACGACTCTAGTTTACCATATTCACATTAAAATGGGTCACATAAATAATAATTTATAAGAAAATAAGGTGGCATTAATTCATGAAGTCACTTGGAAACTTGTGGAGTCTTTGGGTGACTAGATCCCCCCCCCCCCCACACTAGGCATGACCTTCATCCAAATTCAAACCCATGAGGACTGTAACGTTCTTGGAGAGTGATGTGGTGTCAAATAGCCTATAATGAGTCGAGGAATTTGAATTAGGAGAGGAGAGTAACTCCATGGAAGAGGAATAGATCAAGAATACAGTGTGCCACTTGGAAGGAGCTTCCATGCACTCAATGACAACTAGTGATGAAAAATATGATAAATTCAAACCTAATTTCATACCTATGAAAAATATGACAAATTCAAACCTGATTTCATACCTATGACAAATATGACATTACATGGATAAAAATATCCACCAAGAGGGTGCATTTTGGAGTTAGAGGCAACCATTCGAATTGGGGGAAGAATTGGAGCATGAAGAAGAAGACAAGTGTCATAGGAGTTACTAAACCACTAAGATGAGTTGGAGGAAGACTATGGAGGGAAATTCAACCTCTGGAAGCCTCATGAAGTTAATAAAAATATTTCATGAGGAAGGAGAATGGGTTTTTATCATTTGTTAATTGGACTTTGGAATTTTGGAGAGCTTTTGCTTGTCCATTGCATGATGAGTGTTCACTCTCCCTGCTTGTGAACCAATTTTGAGGGAGTTGGATTCATTTAAAAGTTGGTTGATGGAGAGGCCATTCATACCTCTCATTGGATCTCAAAGAAATTGTGTTTTAGTTGCAAGTTTATTTCCATACAGTTGAAGTTCTTATATATCTCCCTATTTTCTCATTCCTTCTTCTCCATTCCCCCACACTCTCATGTTGATGTCACACTTGCTGGAGTGGTGCTTGTACTTTGACAAGTATATTTGATGCCAATATTGGGTATATGATGTATGGATCTGTAGTATTATTTACATATTCTTTGTAATTCGAAATATCATAAGTTCATGTGTGAAAGTCTTGCATGTGTGAAAGTCTTGCATTCCCATGCTCTTGAATAACTAGATTTCATGAATTTGGCTTCAATCTTGAAAGAGTTTTATATCAGATTTGTATGAGGATTATTATTTGAGTTTAATGCTGTTGAGGATACTAATTTGTATGTTGTATATGGCCATTATATGTCGTGTTACTATCTGAACCATTTATTCTATTGTTCATGTGCCAAACTTAAGCTAGTAATGTAATTTCCCCAAAAGCAATTTCCATGAAAGTTCCATACAGATGTTGCACCTCATAATAAGTTTGAAAATATTAATAAACATGAGTAATGATATAAATTGATGTCTGATATGCATCCCCATACTATTTTATGAAATTTGGGAGGGTCGTGTTGCATTTAGAGAGCCAAAAGTGTCATCTACCCTTGGGGGTTTTCATATCGATTTCCTGGTGTTTTTGTCCTTCTTTCCCTATGGCCAAAAGCACATTGCAGAAGCATTTGGAAAGTGTATGAGAATTAATAATATGAATTGGGATGTCATAATACCCCTCCAGATATTCTATATAGAATTTGAAGTCACTTGGGTGCATTTGGGTCAACTTGGGTTTCACTAGTCTAAACCTAGAAATTGGCCAAAATTGTGCAAATTCGAATATCATGTCAAAATGAGTTTTATTATTAAACCATTGAGTGTCTGAGGTATTTTAGTATGTTTGAAATCCCATAGGGTCATTCCATAAGAAATTGGGAAAGGTTCAGTGGTGTTTGGGACCAAACTAAGAAAGACTAGATTACTACTTTTTCCTAGTTTTGAAATTAGACCAAGTATTGAAGGAGGAGGTATGTGAACTGTTTGTGAAAATTCCTAAGACATGCCATATTAATAAGACACATACATCAGTTTGCAATACTATCAGATCCTACTATCACTTCCCTTGAGCTTCCCTAGTTGTCTCATAACCATGGAGTCAGTGTGAAATCCATTGTCAATGAGGGTGTTGAGAAAGAATGCTTTCAATGTCAAAGTTTTGAAGCTTCCTTGAAGAATAAGATGTATAAAGGACCATTCCACCTTGTCACAAGGTCCAATTCAAATTTCAAAATAAAGACATTTAATTTCTTACTCTTAACTAAATGTAAAACCTCTTGAGCAATTCCTACAACATCCAATATCTTCCTTCCAGACAAGAAACCAAATTGCTTAGCAGAAATACCATTACGCATAGCAACTTTCAATCTATTCGCAAGGATTTTCATGATGACCTTATAGATGAGATTAAATAAAGAGATCAACCTAAGAGCATTAAAGGATTAAGGCTTGTCTATTTTTGGAATAAGAGCAATATAAGTAGAGTTCATACTCACCAAAGTATGGCCTAAACACCTTGAATCATTCATAAACAGAGTTAATTCCTATCCCAACAATTCAAAAAAGTGAACAAAGAACTCCACGAGCCATCCATCAAGCCCTGGGCTCTTGGATTTGGAAAAATCATTAAGGACCTCTTTAAATTCCTCCATATTCACCTCATCACCAATTGCTTTACCTTCCTCCTTAGAAAAGAACTTGGGAAAAAACTTTTAAGATCTTTAATTGTTATTCCAAATTGGAGGGTTGACCCTGACAATAGAGATCCTTGAAAAAAGACACAACAACTTCTTTAAGAGACTTATGGCCTTAAATAAGTTCACCCTCCTAAAAAATAATCTCCTAAATAGAATTAGAAATTCTCCCTTGGTTAGAAAAATTGTGAAAGAATTTAGTATTGTTATCTCCAGTTTCCATCCAAATAGCTCTACTCTTGAGTCGCATAGTATCTTCTTCCAAATTTAAAATTTTAGTCTTTTTATCTTGCAACTGAACATTTCTATCTCTTCTAGGTTTGGAAAAAATAATCATCATCAACAAAACTTAGTAAAGAAACCAATTCTTCCTCAATACTTTCCAACTCCTTAGTAAAAATAAAAACTATCCAACCTCTTAGCAATACCCGCAGCACCCACCCTACCATTCGACTAAGTAGGAACCATCATACAAGGAGGGATATCAATTAAACCAACCCTCTCAAATAAGGAGGAAAGACCCCCCCAAGAGGATCAACAACTCTTATAGCTCCCCATACCTCCTCTAGTGATAGTGTCAAATTAAGATCACCACCCAAAATGAGACCTTGCATGTCCAGAATACCACATATGCTAATTGTTGAGTATGGTTGCCATTGATGTCAAAGGAGTTCATTAATGACAAGGGAATAACAAAGGAAGTGATGACATGGAATGTGGCATGTGTGATGAGGTTGCAAAGTCATATGATGGTGTTCTAGTCCTCTCTTGAATTCATTGTTACAATTTGACACCATTATGTAAAAGTAGGGCAACTTGCTGAAACTCTAAAAATTGACTAAGTATAAATTCTTCTTAATCTGCCTAAGGGGCCTCTATAAAATACATGTCATCTTCTGTATTTGATGAATTAAATGATTCCAAGGATATAGAAATCTAGATTGTTGTCTTGTGCATCTAACCATATGATTAGTTTGTCAATACATTATCTGAAGGTGAAGTTATTAGCCTACCAAAAGTGCTTTCTGGCATGATTTGCACTATTTCAGATTTGGTAAATCTACCTAACCGACCTTAGTAAAATGCCTGCCATATTTTGTAGGATACTGATAAAAATTATATGAGACCATAAGGTTTATTTGGTTGATGTGTGCATTTGACCATGGTCTCAGTTCCCCTAAAACTTGGTTGAAGAAAACGTTACAGGTATGCCAAAATGAGGTTTCAAACTGTTTTGGGAAATTTGTTCAAAATTGAGTAGTATTGAAAAATCGATCTAAGTTTCCCTAGTAAAATGCTTGCCATATTTTGTAGGAAATTGATAAAACTAATCTGAGAGAATCAGGATGTAGCTTGTTGATGTGTGCAGATGACCATGGTCGTATTTCTCTTAAAAGGTGCTTGAAGACAAAGTTATAGTCCTACCAAAATAGGGTTTCAGGTTGTTTTATACCAGTTCATGAAAAGGCATGTTTCCATAATGAAGATATGCATTGGCGAAAAGGTTTTAATGAAGGGACACAATGATGAAAAGACACAATGGTTCAAAGACATGATGAAAGAAGTATTTAAACATAAGTTCGAAGTGGAAGAAATATGTCTTAGTAGTCCATATCAATGTAGTAGCAAGAAAAGATAGAGACCAAGCAGTGAAGAAAAACCAGTGACAGAATTTGAAGAAGATCTGGAAGACTTGTAAAATTTGAATAGGGTGGTTTGGTGGTGCTAGGGCAGGCTACAATCCTACAAGGGGGTGATGAGAAAACCCCCAAAACTTCTCATCTAGTAAAATACTTGCAACGAAAGAATACGATTTAAAAACAGATTAGGCAGGATCCCAAGAAACCAGAAGACCTCCTCACATCCCATTCAAATCCAAAGCACAACACTTCCAAGACGACTTAATATTCAAGAAAAATTCCAATGCCACAACTGCCGATGACATAGTCTCCTGAATTAAAAGAACTGAAGGACAAAAAGAGGACAACTGTCGCTTGAGCGTAGCTCTCTTAGACGAGCTTCCAAACCCTCGAATGTTTAAAGACATAATTTTCATTAAATAATCACTAAGAGGGGGCCATATCATCACTGAGAGGTCCAAAATCAGGAACAAGAGAATCACCCGAGGAAGACAAAAACCCTCTCTGAAAAAGAGAGGTAATGCCAGGGTTAACAAAATGCCCTTCAGTCGTTGAGACCAGATTTCCTTTCCCCTTTTTGAGATTGGAAGGTTTTTTCGTAGTTACATTTTGAGACCGAAAAGAGGAAATTGGAAGGGTGTTAAGGGAAGCATGTGATATACTTGAGAATTTTTGTAGAGGTTTGATAGAAGGTGACTCAACAAAAGCAAGCGACATTTCAACAGACCTAGTACCTTAAAGTAAACGAGAAGAAGAGATATTAAAAGTCAAAGAGGGAGATTAAAGACGTCTCGAACTAGAAGAAGAAATAACACCATTATTATGACCAAATACATAACTAGACATAACACCCTCCAAGGCATAAGAAGGATTCAACTCAGAAGCTGAAGACAACCCCTCAAGCCCTGAAGTACCCCCTTCCACCAACTGAGCTTTCGAAAAAATAACAAAATAATCCTTTTGAATACCATCCAAACAACCAGTCCCCTCAGAACAACCCAGACTAGTAACACCCATCGGACCCAAGGAAACCCCCATGCTAGATTCAGTACAAACCCTCAAGCCTAAGGAGGCTAAACCTTCAAAATTTCATCCACGGACACAAATTTAGAGAGAACAAGCAAATAGTTATAGAACATACCGAGAAAAATTGAGGCCGAATATGAGTTCAAAGGAAAAGTAAAATTGACTCCTTTCGTAACTTCATCATGAGCTTCCACAGGCCCTGAGGACTGTTCATCATCCAAAACCATCATGTCGCGCACTGAAGGAAAATTAATGTTTACATGTTCAGTTTTCCTACAAAGGCGACAACGAAATGACAAACACCAATAATCCAATCATTGAATGAAAAAGCCACCCTTCCATACCACCTCCACATCCTCAGGTAAACCCTCCAAGACTTCAATTTCCACCAATAAGCAAGGCACTGTCCTCTCATAACCCATTAAAACCCCGTCCTCAATATGAATAAAGTTCCTAATGGCATTAACAACTGCCATAAAACCAGCTAGAGACCAACAATAGAGTAGAAAGTTGGGCAATAGGACCCACATATGTCGTTTTTAAGCCTCTCTTTCCATGGATCGAAATCAGAATGCCATCTCATGAGCACCAAAGACCCATTCTCGACCACCCAAAACCTTTCCTCAATTTTAACCCTATCCTCCTCATACAAAAACAAAAAGCAAATGCAACTGTTCATTAACATTATAACCCTCAACATGGATTTTAACAAGGGTTTCCATTTTTGTCTTACCCACTCCATAATTTCCAAACACGACAGTTTTACAAATTCAAACTTGTCGACCAAAGGCCTAGTAGAAAGAGCAGAGACCATGTCAAATGTGATGTCCTTCCCCAAAACGCAAAGAGAACGTCCTTTCTGGACTCTCTCTCTCTTCAACAACCCTTTATAACAATTTTTTTTGATGCACGAATAGAAGGGGAACCATTAGATACAAAAAAAGCTTTCCTCGATGGGGGCGAACCCGGGTTAACCCGACTAATAGAAACCGCTTGGTCCTGCGTCTGTTCAAAACTATCACCATGAGAGAAACATTGGGGCACAAAATCCACCATAGATCGCGGGTTAGTACAAACCATACCACCAGATGGAGATTTTGATGGAGAGACCCCAGGCCCTGTATCAGGAAGACCCCCAAAGGAACCAAAAGTCATCGAAACCGACGGGGATGTGACCGAGGTCAAACCGCAACCCTCCCCACTTGTCCTACCACCACCATCAACCTTCGCCATCAGGACCATAATAAAATAAAAAACCACATGACGACAAAACCCTAAAAAAACCGAAAACCTTAAAAAAAGAGAGGTACATACAGTTCTCAGAGAAGATTCCCATTTTTTTAGGTTGATTAGTACTAGCCCAACCCATAGGGCTGACATAACTCCAACATAATCTTGTGATTACTTGACCCTCCTCCTCAAAAGCACTCGGTTCAGTAGAGAACATCCTCAACGAACAATACCAGAGCCGAAATCCTTACATGTTGTAATACTGACAAATATTTACTAGCATTGTAAAGATATCACCAAATGATTAATAACAGTAAGTTTTATATAAATAAAACTAGCTCACTCAAAAGAAGTTGATAATGGTTATAAATTGTCTAATTAAGTCCTCTGGGGTTAGGCCTTCTGCTAGGATGGCTGGCGGTTTACCACCTCTACCATCCACGAATGTGGGGAAGTATTGCGGGGTTTCCCGTGGATCTTTCCATCTGAAAAAAATTTGTCTAATTAAACTGAAAAAGTAGTTATTCCAATTAATTTAATTAACCTTTTACAGAAACAAAGAAAAACTATATACACTAACTTTGCCTTGTTTTATAAAACCAAACCAAACCCGACCGTTGAAAAAAAAACCGTCGCTCTCCATCTACGATAAAGGAATTTTCATTAAGCGTCAAAAAATAGAAAAGGAAATTCCAATGAGCAGTGATGTATTGAGAGATAAGAACAATATCTTGAAAGCCATGAATTCAAAGGTATGATCAAGTCAAAAGGAGAGACTTGATGGAAACGTCAAAGGTATTATTAATGTGTGGATGGCTTCAATGGCTTCTTAGAAAGATAATTGGTATATAATGACCATTTGAATTGACTTTAAAAAAATGAGGGATGGAGTAAAGAGAAATAAAGAGAAATGGGTATATGCCAATTTGAATTGAAATAAAGAAAAATTGGGAATGGACTAAAGAGAAATGCTTAATGAACTTTAAAAGGACATCCTCTGATAATTATAAGACCTATAATTAGAATAGTCCTCCTATAATTAGGATAGTGAATGGAGATGTTAAAAAAATAAATTACATTTTAAAGTGGGTTTATTTAAAAAAAACATTCATATGTATATCTATGATGTGGGTCCATTTATGGATGATGTATGATGTGGTTTTAATTAGTCAATTAAATTAATTAAGTCACTATATTATATTTTAAAATATATTTTTATATAAAGAATATAATAAAATTTAAAAGTGGATTATAATTATTTAGCAAAAATATAAATAAATAACTATAAAGTCTAAAAAAAAATTATAATTATTTATAATTAAGTTACATTGTAATAAATTATAAGATGTCTATTTATTCTTTTTTCCTCGAAAAAGTAGGCCATCCATTTCAGTAAAATTAAACCACATTATGCATAGACCTAAAGGCTTTCCATCCATGTAAGCAAACTCGGATACAACGAAGCTCATAAGAGCCAAATAATTGAAAAAATCAGCAAGTGGTCACCCTGTTATAGGGCTTCAAAGAACACATTACAACAATTGTTCAAAGAGCACATAAACACAAAATCCTTGTAGCTATGAGCAAAACATGTCACACTCCTAAAACACCCACAAATTGTGCCGAGCAAAAGCTGTTGTAACGGGACCGCGACGAGCTGACATATAGGCAACCACACAATGGGTCATTCCGTCGCCACCAAACACACCCATAGGCCACCAAAAGGCACCACACTCCGTCACCGTAGAAAGAGTATCGACCCTAACCATCACTAGGGCAATAGGATCACTTCGCCATTACTGAACATACCCTAGCCGCCTCAACAAACAATTTCTCGTATCCAGGAGTGGGATGTCACTAGTTATGCCACCACAGGAAAAGCAATACCATCATTGCACCACCTTTGGAANATCCCCTAGCCGCCTCAACAAACAATTTCTCGTATCCAGGAGTGGGATGTCACTAGTTATGCCACCACAGGAAAAGCAATACCATCATTGCACCACCTTTGGAAGTTATTTCCGCATAAGTCAAACCACCCCCTGTCGTTGCTTTGCAAGCACCACTGGAACACTCCACCGAAGGTTCACAACAAAGCTAAGAAGGGGCGACCCCAACTTCTGCTGTTAGAGAGCCACTGGAACACTCAACCGTAGGTTCACTATAACAGAGAAGGGGCGGTTGGGCCTAGGAACCCTAGCCGCCTATAAGTTGTTCTCATACAACTCTCAAATTGTTTGTCTGTTTATTCTTTATTGTTGCCATGTACAACACATGTTAATCAAAGTCAAAGCAACCCAAAATGTATTAGATTTAGCCGCCTATAAGTTGTTCTCATACAACTCTCAAATTGTTTGTCTGTTTATTCTTTATTGTTGCCATGTACAACACATGTTAATCAAAGTCAAAGCAACCCAAAATGTATTAGATTGTTGGCTTTTCTAAAATTAGTATATAATCTCATGCATTTTTACATGATTTATTTCTTAATTTTTTTAATTCTTAACTAGCTCAAATTAAATAGATTTGGTTAATATAGCCTTGGTCTTATGTACATATTTTTTTCAAAATAAATAGTTAATTTAAAAAATATGTTAGTTGTTATCGATAAATGTATTGTTTGTTCAACATTAACTTATAATTATTGTGAAGGTGAGTTTTTCAGTTATTCAATATTGTTCTTAAAAAAATTAATGCAAATGATAATAAATATCAATAGCTAAGTGGTCATGATAAGCTCTAATACAATACTATATTGTTTGGAGAACTTGTTTGGTTAGTTTATGTTGTGGGATGACAATTCATTGACTCCCTTACACCACATTTGTTGGCCATGTTCCTTGCACATAAAACATTTGTATTTCAATGACGTCTTGGTTTACTACTCCCAATCTTTTAAGACTTTTACAAAGCTTGTGTTGAAGTGTCAATGTAAAATTAGATAATATATGTGATTGATTAGAGTTATTACAAACTTGTAATTCATTAATTTAAAGTTAAATATACAATCGACTTTTTTTTCATATGGAAATATGCACGGGAAACCCAGCAATACTTCCCCACATCAGTGGATGGTAGAGGTGGTAAACCGCCGGCCATCCTGGCAGAAGGCCTAACCTCAAAGGACTCAAGGCTTGAACTCGTAACCTCTCCCCGAACCGAGAGAGTGTGCGCACGTCTTACCAATTGAGCTAACCCTTGGGGCTACACACACACACACACACAATCGACTCTTACCAATTGAGCTAACCCTTGGGGTTATATATATATATATATATATATATATATATATATATATATACAATCGACTTGATTCTAAGTGTTGAAATTGATTTATGCGGATTGCTTAGTTTAAGAACCTGAACATCTAACTAGTATTTCTGAGAAATTCTCATCCATTATTGCTTTGGCTATATACTGTAGAAAAGTTATAAATGTTATTTTATATGTACTTGGTTTCATGAATATAATTATTTTGTTTCAAGTATTGTGGATATAGACCAATTAGCTCTAAAATATTATCCCTTTATCAATTCATTAAACCATCTTCGATTATCATAGTTACGATCTTATCCTATCCTATAATTAGAGATAGTGATGTTATTATTTATAATAATAATAATAAGTTTCACTTTATATGACAAAAACGCTTTTTTTTCAGAGGAAAAAATACCAGCCTTTGTTATTCATATGAATCAAAAAACATCTTTTACATATCAGCATGACAAAAGCGCTTATTCATGAGTAGGTTACCTATGATTATAAATTATGATTTACATTAATCCATTTTTTATTATCATAGTTACAATCTTATCTTACACTATAATTTGAGACAATGATGTTATTATTTATAATAAAAAGTTTTTCTTAACGTGAGAAAAGTGCCCATTCATGAGTAGGTTACCTATGATTATAAATCATAATTTATATTTATAATAAAAAGTTTCTCTTAACGTGAGAAAAGTGCCCATTTATGAGTACCTACCTATGATTATAAATCATATTGAATTATTCTTGCATTGTTTATTTGTGTGTTCATTGGATTAACTTGAAATATTATTAAACATTTCTATAATAATTAAGGAAATGCAGACTTCATTTATTTGGAATAGATTGTTGATTTGACTAATACCATTTTTTTGAGGCAGGTGTGTTTAAATGCACAAGATCAAGGTTTTATAGACTGGGGGAAGTACGTTAAGGCCCTTCAACTCAACCATATCATATTGGTGGATCAAGAAGACTCACTTATATGATCAAGGAATGGAACAGGTGGGAAATATACTCCAAGGTTGGGTTTGTAGAAATTTCAGCACTTTTCCAACCCCATTTCTAACTTTGTTTTAACACATTGTTTAATGCCCAACCCAATTTGATTATTGTTGCAAATTAGATTTTTTTCTCATAAACAACATAGGACTGAAACACAAGAAAAGTTTCTACAACATTTTCACTGACAACAAATAAACCACATTCAAAGATAAATTTCAGACACACTACTTTTGGTCAAATGACCCAAGAAAAACCCCAACCTTTGGGGAAAACTTGTGAGAGAGAATTTTTTATTTTCAGGAAAAAATTACAGCAATGGACATAAAATTTTTCAGACCAACTTATCTCAACTGGATGAAAAATATTCTTACTCGTTTTCCGTGTTAAACAGAAAAATGCATACTCAGAAATTTTTCTATTTTTGCCTCAATTTCTTTGACGATGTACGGACTATAAAGACTGTGCAGATAGAATGCATGGATTGTATGTATGGACCTTGAAATTTGTTCCTGCAAACTGCCTTGAGATTTGTTCCCAGCAAAATATCTTTCTCGAAAATCGTGCACAAAAATCTGCCTAAAAAATTATGTTGTACTTTATGCCTTGGTATCCATACTGATGCACGAAATCTGTACTGGATCGACCAACAATAAATGTTGTTGTACCTTGCCTTGATTTTCATTCCCTCTTGTTGTACCTTCTCTCATCAAAATGCGTGCCAAGAGAAAATTGTCTCTTTCTCAGAAATGGCTCCCTCTTCTCTCTTAAATGTAAAAGTGCCTCTTCACTTGGAAACGTTCTTTTTTGGTGAAAAAATTAGGGTGAATGAAAAGCCATCTAATCCTAGGGCTCAAATTAGTCTAGATGAGTGGTTGTGATTAAAATCACTTTTATCTACAAAATAATTAATTTCACTCACTTTTTAAATATTTCACTTATAGTGCACTTTCTCTAAAGTGCAATTAATGCTCATCTCAAGTCATTAATATAAAGTCAAAGTGACTCAAACCCATTTTTCATAGTGACTTAGGCAAAAGTAACTCAGGGGAACAATTCCTAGGTAAATTTCAACACTTCCTCTTACCGAGGAAGTTGTTCTTCACCACACCCAACTTGTCTGTGAAGTGAATAAACTTGCCTATTCTAAGAGACTTCGTCAGGATATCTGTAACCTGCTCATGAGTGGAAATATACTACAATATCACTGCTCCTCTATGAACATAATCACGAATGAAATGATACTCGATCTGAATATGCTTTGATCGGTCATGAAATACTGGATTCTTAGAGTGCTAGATGCAACTCTGATTGTCGCAGTAAATCATTGTAGTCCTCAACTCTTGATCAAATAAATCCACCAGCAACTTGCGAAGCCATAGTGCCTTGCAACTGGCCTGACTGACTACCATATACTCAGCCTCTGCAAAACTCAAAGCAAAAGACTTTTGATTTCGACTGAACCACGACACTGCTGTCGACCCCAATTGAAACGACATCCGAATGTGCTCTTCTAGTCTGCCACACTTCCTGCCCAATCTGAATCTGTGAAGCCAATCAATATGATCCCATCCGATCTCCTGTAGTCAAGACCATAATCCACTCTCCCTGCAAGGTATAACACATGTTTTGCGGCTACCCAGTGCACCCTCCTAGGCTCCACTATGAACTGACTGAGAGTGTTCACCACAAAACACAAATATGGCCTGGAGTTAACCAGATACATCAAAGAACTAATGAGCTGGACATATACTGTAGGATCCACCAACTCTCCCATAGAAGCATGAAGCTTCTTCTAGTTGGTGACCATTGGTGTAGACATCGGCCTGCAATCCTCCATCCAAAATCTCCTTAGAATATCAACTGCATGCTTTCCTTGTCCCAGGAAAATATGTCCAGGCTCCTGCCAAACCTCCAGTCCCAAAAAATAGTGCATTGACCCAATGTTTGTCATCTCATACTCTGAAGCAAGATCTTTTTTACAAGCTGCAATAGGCGTCTCTCCTCATGTTATAAACAAGTCATCCACATAAAACGGAAGAATGAGCGGATCATCTCCAACCATGATGAAATAGAGACTTGGATTTGCCTCACTCTTGTGAAAACCCATCCGCTGCAAGTAAGAGTCAATCCTGGAGTACAAAGTTCCAGGACCTTGCTTCAGCCCATACAAATCTTTCTTCAGCTTGCAAACATGAGACTGTCTCCCATGAATCTCAAATCACTGAGGCTGCTCAACATAAACCTCCTCCTGTATGATTCCATCGATAAATACGGTCTTCACATCCATCTGATGGATCTTCCAACCCATTTCAGCAGCAATGGAAATCAATACCCTAATAGAAGTATAATAAGCAACTAGTGCAAAGGTAATAATGATAATCAACTCCCTTAACCTGTGAAAACCCCACGCCACAAACTGAGCCTTGTACTTCTCCACACTACCATATGCGGCTTGTTTTAGCTTGTAAATCCAACGACAAGTCATCACTGACTTCCCCTCAGGTCTCAGAACAATATCCCAAACATCATTCTTCATGATGGAATGGTACTCACCCATCATGGAATCTATCGAAACATGATGCTGAGAGGGCTCCTCGAAAGTAGAAGGCTCTGAATCACGGAGACTGGAAACCAATGTCATACCCAATCTGTCTGGCATCTAAATAGCCCTCAATGGCTCCCTGGGAGTCCCAAACTCTTGTGCTTCCTTCAAGATGTACCGAAGCCAATTAGGCTTCTTCTTCTACGAAGACTACTCCCACACTAGTCTGTCCTCATTTGATGAACCACCAGAGGTAGAAACCCCAGTAACATGTGAACCAGAAGCTGGAGTACCAACTACTGGTGAACCCTGTGATCCTGAAGCTCTGTACGGTGAACTTGTAACCTGAGACCCAAAACCTATCCCCGAAGATCCTATTGGCTGAACCAATGAAACTAGATAACCTATACCTATACCGTGTGGTCCAATAACCCCGAAAACTTGTGAACCTGTTTGCTACACTGAAGCTACCTGAGGTGTGGGAATCTGCTGCTCTCCCTGCTATGACTCTCTAGACTTCCTGAAGGCCCACTCCTCCTCAAATATCACTTCCCTCCTCACAAACACCTTCTTATGAGAAGGAAGATAAATGTGGAAGGCCTTCGAAGTCTCATCATACCCCACAAATATGCCTCTCTTGATTGTGGGCTCAAACTTTCTCCTCTTCTCAGAAGGGACATGTTAGTAATTCAGGAAACCAAATATCCTAAAATGACTCACCTCGGGCTTCTTGCATGTGAAACTAACCTCAGGTGTTTTGTTCCCCACGGCACGATGGGTACTTTTGTTCTAAAGGTATAGAGTTGTGCTACATGCCTCCGCTTAAAGGAAGAAAGGAAGTGACTGGTCATGCAACATGGCTCTCTCGGCTCCAATTATAGATATGTTCTTCCTTTCCGCAACTCCATTCTTCTTAGGAGTGTATGGTACCGTCAACTGTCTCTGAATTCCCTCCTGTCTGCAATACCCATCGAACTCCTTGGAGGTATACTCACCCCCGTTATTTGATCTGAGAGCTCGTATCTTCCTCCCTGTTTGGTTCTCCACAAGAGCTTTGAATTTTTGGAACCTCTACAAGACCTCCTCAGATTACTTGCTCTTCAGGAAGTAGATCCAGGTCTTCCTCGAATGGTTATCGATGAATGTCACATAATATTCGAGCCCTCTAAGAGAAAAAATTGACATATGTCCACATCAGTCGGAACGTATCCCATCCTACCCTTTGGCCATCTTGATACTTTTCAACTTGTCCCTCAATACCATCTTCCTATTCTCGTTTGAGCTTTGAAACAAGCCGGTCAAAGCATCCCACATCTGATATGCACGGGTATTACTCGAGATGTGAGGGATCACATGGTCTTTCACTGCATCTAGGATAATTATTCTAGCTTTTATGTCCTTCTTGTTGAATGCACTAAGTGTTGCTGCATCGGTGGAAGGGGAAACAACAATAGGAATTGTTGTAGTGTTATGAACCACCTCATCCCACAATTCATTCTCCTCCAATATCAACACTAGCCTAGCCTTCCACGGGACAAAATTACCAACCCCATCAAGCCTATCCTCCAACCTAAGACCTATAGCCATCTTCTATGCAAAGTTCAAGTTTCAACAAGGTGCTCCCCACTGACAAAAGAAATCACTGAAGTTTGAATTTTTTCATTGTGTATAAATTTGCCCTCTTTTTAACAAAGCTCTGATACCATGTACAATTTCAGCATTTTCTCAACCCGGTTTCCAACTCCGTTTTAACAAATTGTTTAATTCCCGACCCAATTTGATTATTGCTGCAAATTAGTTTTTTTTTTCTCATAAACAACATAGGACTGAAACACAAGAAAATCTTATACAACATTTTCACTAAGAGCGAATAAACCACATTTAAAGATAAATTTCAGACACATTATTTTTGGTCAAATGACCCAGGAAAAACCCCAACCTCTAGGGAAAACCTATGAGAGAGAAATTTTTATTTTCAGGAAAAATTTACAACAATGGATGAAAATTTTTCAGACCAACTTATCTCAACCAGATGAAAAATATTCTGCCTCGTTTTCCATGCCAAACAGAAAAATGCAAACTCAGAAATTTTTCGATTTGTTGCCTTGATTTCTGTTCTTTTGTACGAATTGTAAAGATAGACCGTATGGATTGTCTATACGGGCCTCAAAATATATTCCTGCAAACTGCCTCAAGATTTGTTACAAGGGAAAAAATATTTTTCGAAAATTGTGCCCAGAAATCTGGCTCGAAAAGCGTGTTGTACTTTCTACCTTGGGATCCATACCAATGTATGGAATCTGTACTGTATGGACCAACAATAAATTATGATGTACCTTGCCTTTATTTTTGTGCCCTCTTGTTGTACCTTCTCTCCTCGAAATGTGTGCCAAGCAACAATTGCTGCTGCTGCTGCTATTTTCTCTTGTTTCTTAGAAATGTCTCTCTCTTCTCTCTCAAATGCAAAGTGCTTCTTCACTTGGAAATTTCCTTTTTGGTGAAAAAAATAGGATGAATGAAAAACCATCTAATCCTAGGGCTCAGATTAGTCTAGATGAGTGGTTGTGATTAAAATCACTTTTCTCCACAAAATAATTAATTTCACTCACTTTTTAAATATTTCACTTATAGTGAACTTTTTCTCTAAAGTGAAATTAATGCTCATCTCAAGTCATTAATATAAAGAACAAGTGACTCAAACCCATTTTTCCTAGAGACTTACGAAAAAGTAACCTCGGGGAACGATTCCTAGGTAAATTTCAACACTCCCTCTTACCGAGGAAGTTGTTCTTCACCACACCCAACTTGTCTCTGAAGTGAATAAACTTGCCTCTTCCAAGAGAATTCGTCAAGATATCTGCAACCTGCTCATGAGTGGAAATATACTGCAATGTCACTGCTCCTCTCTAAACATAATCATGAATGAAATGATACTCGATCTCAATATGCTTTGACCAGTCATGAAATACTGGATCCTCAGAGAGCTGGATGCAACTCTGATTGTCACAGTGAATCAACGTAGGCCTCAACTCCTGATAAAATAAATCCACCAACAACTTGCGAAGCCACAGTGCCTCAAAACTGGCCTAATTGGCTGCCATATACTAAGCCTCTGCAGAACTCAAAGAAACATACTTTTGCTTCTGACTGAACCACGTCATTGCTGCCGAGCCCAAACTGCAACAACATCCGGAAGTGCTCTTCCGGTCTACCACACTACTTTCCCAATCTGAATTTGTGAAGCCAATCAATCTGTTCCCATCTGATCTCTTGTAGTCCAGACCATAATCCACTATCCATGCAAGGTATCTCAACACATATTTTGCGGCTACCCAGTGCACCCTCGTAGGCTCCACCTTGAACTGACTGAGAGTGTTCACCGCAGAACACAAATTTGGCATGGAGTTAACCAGATGCATCAAAGAACCAATGAGTCAACGATATAGTGTAGGATCCACCAACTCTCCCTCAGAAGCATGATGCTTCTTCCAGTTGGTGACCATCAGTGTAGACATCGACCTGCAATCCTCCATAGAAAATCTCCTCAAAATATGAATTGCATACTTTCCTTGTCCCAGGAAAATATGTCCAGGCTCCTGCCAAACCTCCAATCCCAAAAAATAGTGCATCAACCCAACGTCCGTCATCTCATACTCTGAAGTAAGATCTTTATTGCAAGCTGTAATAGGCCTCTCTCCTCCTATGATAAACAATTCATCCACATACAACACAAGAATGAGTAGATTATCTCCAACCATGATGAAATAAATATTTGGATCTGCCTCACTCTTCTGAAAACTCATTCGCTACAAGTAAGAGTCAATCATGGATTACCAAGCTCTATGAGCTTGCTTCAGCCCATACAAGACTTTCTTCAGCCTACAAACATGAGACTCTCTCCCATGAATCTCAAAGCCATGAGGCTGCTTAACATAAACCTCCTCCTGTATGATTCCATTAAGAAATACGGTCTTCACATCCATATGATGGATCTTCCAACCCATTTAAGCAACAATGGAAATCAATGCCCTGATAGAAGTATAACGAGTAATCGATGCAAAGGTCTCCTAATAATCAACCCCCACACCAAAAACAAAGCCTTGTACTTATCCACACTACCATTTGTAGCATGTTTTAGCTTGTAAATCCAATGAGAAGTCATCACTGGCTTCCCCTCAGGTGTCGAAACAATCTCCCAAAAATCGTTCTTCATGAGGGAATGGTACTCATCCATCATGGAATCTCTCCAAATATGATGCTGAGAGCCCTCCTCAAAAGTATAAGGCTTTGAATCATGGATACTAGCAATCGATGCCATACCCAATCTGTCTGTCATCTAAATAGGCCTCACTGGCTCTCTAGGAGTCCCAAACTCTTGTGCTTCCTTCAAGGTGTCCTGAAGCCAACTAGGCTTCTTCTTCCTTGAAGACTGCTCCCACATTGGTCTGTCCTCTTCTGATGAACTACCAGAGGTAGAAAACCCAGAAACCTATGAACCAGAATCTGTAGTACCAACTACTAGTGAACCCTGTGATCCTGAAGCTTTGTACGATGAACTTGTAACCTAAGACCCAAAATCTGTCCACAGAGATCTTGTTCAATGAACCACTAAAACTGGAGAACATGTGCCTATACTTGTGGTCCAGTAACCTTGGAAACCTGTGAACCTATCTGCTACACTGAAGGTACCTGTGAAGCTACCCGAGGTGTGGGAACATGCTACTCTCCCTGCTCCAACTCTCTAGACTTCCTGAAGGCTCACTTATCCTCAAATCCCACTTCCCTCCTCACAACCACCTTCCTCTGAGAAAGAATATAAATGCGGAAGGGTTTCGAAGTATCATCATACCCTACAAAGATGCCTCTCTTTGTTGTGGGCTCAAAATTTGTCCTCTTCTCAGAAGGGACATGTGAGTAAGTCGGGCAACCAAATATCCTAAAATGGCTCACCTTAGGCTTCTTTCCTGTGAAACTCTCCTCAGGTGTTTTGTTCCCCATGACACGAGGGGGACTCCTATTCTGAAGGTATAGAGTTGTGATACATGCCTCTGCCCAAAGGAAGAAATGAAGTGACTGATCATGCAACATGACTCTCGCAGCTCCAACTATAGATCTGTTCTTCCTTTCTGCCACTCCATTCCGCTGAGGAGTGTATGGTGCCGTCAACTGTCTATGAATTCCCTCCTTTCTACAATACCCATCGAACTCCTTGGAGGTATACTCACCCCTGTTATCCGATCTTAGAGCTTGTATCTTCCTCCATGCCTGGTTCTCCACAAGAGCTTTGAACTCTTGGAACCTCTGTAAGACCTCCTAAGATTTCTTGCTCTTCAGGAAGTAGATACATGTCTTCCTGGAATGGTCATCGATGAAGGTCACATAATAATCGAACCCATAGAGAAAGAAATGACAAAGGTCCACATAAGTCGGAATGTATCAAGTCAAGAACTCCTACTGACCTGCTATCATTGCTAGTAAAAGTAGTCTTGGTGTGCTTTCCCAAAGCACACCCCCTACATACCTCACTGCGCTCCGTGTTGAACTCTGACAACCCTGTAACCATATACCTCAACATACACAAGGCTGGATGATGTAGATGATCCATCCTCTTGTGCCATAACTCAAAATCTTGCTACTCTTACTATGTGCCAAAGCATGCTGGGGCTGAAACAAGAGCTTGTACAGTTTCCCACATCTAACTCCAATGGTGTATGAAGCAGATGGTCCCGGAGCCTCGGGAAACACACGCACATGCCCATCTAGGAAGGACACCCCAAGAACTCTATCCTTGATTATGGAAACTGAGATTAAGTTCTTCTTTAGCCCATGTACATACAATACATATCTCAAAATCATGGGACTCATGGACTCTCTCTAAAAAGTAATGGTCCCATACCCAACTAATTTGACAACTGTGTCATCCCCCACCACTACCTCCACATCAATCTCTGCCTGTGAAAGCTTGGAGAGCATCTCTTGAGCACCTGTCATCTGGCTCGGAGATCCAATATCAATATATTACGTGTTGATGGTGGATGCTCTCAAGGAGTGACCTATCAACAAGGAATACTCCCTCTCAATATCAACATCAACATTGATGATGATGGATGCTCTCTCTCTATCAACATGCCCAGTGCAGAGAGAAAACTCTCTCGCAAATCTCGCTATAAAGTCCTGCACCTCTACCAAAGCTGTTGTTTGCTGCAGGTTCTTCTTCTTCTTCTTCTGTGGACACTGCCCAGCACAGTGCCCAAACTTCTTACAATTCAAATCCTTCTTCTACCCACTTCCTTCTTGTTGCTTGGCTCCACCCTTCTTAGGACCCTTCTTAAACTTCTTCTTCCCATTTGCAGTCAATTTCACATTCTTCTCATCCACCCTACTAGTAGAAGCGCTTCCCTGCACAAGACCTCTCAGGGTCTCCTCCTGAACAAAATCATCACAAATCCTGTCCCATGTAAGTAAGTTCTCTCTAACCACTAAAGGCTCCACAAACACATCCCAAGGCTTTTAAACCCAATTCATAGCTTTCTGCACTAGCTCTGCATTAGGAACAACCTCCCCCACTGCTGCAAGCTCATCTCTCACCTGAGAGAAAATAGTAAGGTAAGATATCACATCCTCCCTTTTGGCCATCTTGATACTTTTCAACTTCTCCCTCAAAACCATCTTCCTATTCTCGTTTGAGCTTTGAAACAAGCCAGTCAAAGCATCCCACATCTGATATGCATGGGTTTTACTCGAGATGTGAGGGATCACATGGTCTTTCACTAAATCTAGTATAATTCTTCTATCTTTTATGTCCTTCTTGTTGAAGGAATTAAGTGTTGTTGCATTGGTGGAAGGGGGAACAACAATAGGAATGGTTGTAGTGTTATGAACCACCTCATCCCACAACTCATTCTCCTCCAATATCAGCACTAGCCTAGCCTTCCATGGGACAAAATTCCCAACCCCATTAAGCCTATCCTCCAACCTAAGACATGTAGCTATCTTCTATGCAAAGTTCAAGTTTCAACAAGGTGCTTCTCACTGAGAAAAGAAATCACCGAAGTCTAAAATTTTTCACTGTGTATAAATTTTCCCTCTTTTTAACAAAGCTCTGATACTATGTAGAATTTCAACACTTTCCCAACCTGGTTTCCAAATCCGTTTTAACACATTGTTTAATGTCCACCACAATTTGATTACTGCTGCAAATTAGATTTTTTTTCTCATATACAACATAGGACTGAAACACAAGAAAAGCTTCTACAACATTTTCACTAACAACAAATAAACCACATTCGAAGATAAATTTTAGACACGGTATTTTTGGTCAAATGACCTAGGAAAAATCCCAACCTCTGGGGAAAACCTATGAGAGAAATCTTTATTTTCAGGAAAAATTTACAGCAATGGATAGAAAATTTCCCAGACCAACTTATCTCAACCGGATGAAAAATATTCTGCCTCGTTTTCCATGCCAAACAGAAAAATGGAAACTTAGAAATTTTTATGTTTTTTGCCTCGATTTTTGTGACACTATACAGACTGTACGAACTAACCATATGGACCTTAGAATTTGTGCCTACAAACTGCTTCGAGATTTGTGCCCAATAATTTTTTTCTCAAAAATTGTGCCCGAAAATCTGCCTAAAAAATCGCGTTGTACTTTTTGACTCGGGATCCGTATCGCTGTACGAAATCCATACCACACGAACTATACGAACTAACAATAAATGTCGTTGTACCTTGCCTCGATTTTTTGTGCCCTCTTTCTATACCTTCTCTCCTCGAAATGTGTGCAAAAAGAAAATTGTTGCTACTACTATTTTTCTCCTCTTTCTCAGAAATAGCTCTCTCTTCTCTCTCAAATGCAAAAGTGCCTCTTCACTTGGAAAATTTCCTTTTTGGTGAAAAAATTAGGGTGAATGAAAAGCCATGCAGTCCTAGGGCTCAGATTAGTCTATATTAGGGCTCAGAGTAGTCTTTGATGGATCATAGCATGGTTCATTAGACATATGAGGGGCAAGAGATGTCTTATATTTGATAGATTCTCAATGGATTAAGTTTGTTTCGGGATTGGGGGAATGCACCAACAATAGAGTAGAGTTGATATATATAAATATATTATTGCATATGGTTTCCATTAAGAGAGTTTTGTAATGTCCCTTTTTGAAATTTTATTAAATGACGAATTTTTTCACTTTTTCCCCAATTTCGACCTTAACTAGTTTTGATGTCTAGACCTCCAAATTGACCCAAAAACTCCCAAATTTTCTCATAAGGTACATGAATGATATTAGAACTTAAATATTATGTTAATGGATGTTTTATGATCCCCCAATTACTTCTGCAAACTTGTTTAATGTTTTGTTCAAAGTATGAGTCTTTACTAGCAAATTGGGGCTCCAATTCCCCCTGGGTAATTGTCGGAAATGGATTCTCAAATGGTTCCAAAGTCACTTGAATTTGTAAACAGAGGCAAGGGTTGTGTTACAGCTGATTTTACCACACATGGTGGATCACACCTTTATGGCCTTCCCTATCCCTCTACATACTCTTTAGACCCCATGGACCATTTTTGTACCTTTAATGTTTCCAAGATCATCCCTAAAAACATGTATTATTCGCTATACACGACCTTTAAACCTGTTCTCACGTATATACGTAGATTTGACCCTCAAACCCGCATAGATCAGGATGTGTGCAAAAGGCCAAATAGTTTTGGATTTTTCCTTGATGTGGATCCGAATCACTTGTCTCTTGGCCTTCTATATGCCTTGAGATCGCTCAGATTTGACCTTTAATTAGCCCATTGAAGCACTGTATAAGGAACCTTTGGATACATTGAAAGGGGAGGAATTGAAGAGCAAGGGAACTATAGTCCATTATTTCCAGAGCTTATACTTGAGTCTACATCCCTTTGTCCCTTGGAGCACTTTGTGTTCTTCCCAAGCTTGCCTTTGCTTGTGAGCTTGCTATCGAGAGATGGAGGAATGAAGTGGTGGAGGCACAGGTGGAGGACTCAGTTTCTCCGATTCACAGACTTGCTGACATAGGTTGTCTCGATTGTTATCTCTATTTTATATTAATAGAAATATCTTTTCCTTTCCAATAATGTGTATTTAAATGAGTATTGAATCCATGGATGCTTTTAAATGCTTATATGTTATTGATTATATATTCTAGAGTAGGTCTAACACAATTATATGTAACATGCTTGTCTTGTTTGCTGAATGTTGAGAGAGCAAATTAATTATACAAGCGAGAGTGGAAAAGCTCAACGGGGATCTACATCAACTGTCCAGAATAAGGTATGTGTCACGATCCTTTAGTGTTAGATGTTTGGTTTCTCTTGCATATAGGAAATGATTGATTTCTATGATTACTCTGTCTGTTGTGGTACCCCAAGCCATAGGAAGTTTTCTCCGTAATAGAATTGGCGACCATACTGGGGAGTTCCTAGTCATTTCCTTTGGGGGTTTTATCGGCATTCAATGTTCTTGAATTGCTTTGATTTCTCTGTTTCTGAGTCGGGTATGGGGGCATGTTTGTTTGGTAGTGTCTGATAGGAGTCAAATATGTCTCAGCTTTTCTGTTTTACGTTCTTTTTATCTCTTTTTCTTCCTATATGCGATTTTTATCTTCATAGTCGTGTGTACACGCGGTTTTTACTGGGATATATGCGTATATACGCGGGTTTTCTGCACACAGTTGCGTATGCCCTGAGTTTTGATTTTTAGGGGAATATTAAGTGTTGCTGAGTGAGTTTTGATGATTGGTGAGTCTCCTTGGATGCTTCTAGAGTCTGTATACACCTCTGACTAGAGACGTCTTTTAGTTATAATTTTTTAAAATGTTCTTGTCATTGCATTTTCTATTTTTTGTTTTGGGATTAGTGCATTAGGTCTCTTTTACCTTGGTGCTTTGCTTGGGTGCTGTTTGGTAGTGCTTGCAGAGTCTGGGGGTGGTAGAGTCATTCTTTTGCTTTATTATCTCATTTTAATTCAAAAAATACAAAAACATTTGGTTTTTGCAACATGATGCATTCTTGCATTTTTCATTTTACATTGTACTTGCACTAGGTTTGCTTGGGAAAGTATTAGTCATATTTTCATACAGGAATGATTGCATTTTTCATTTGAAGGAGAATTTTGCATTTCACGTAGTAGAATACCCCATTTTTCATTTGACATAGTGATTTTGCATTGATTGTTAGGTGTGCATTTTACTTCTTGTTGCATCATAACACCATTAGTTGCACGATCATTTACCCTTTTGAGTAATAAGCCAATTAATCAAAGCATAATAAAATGAATTACACTCTTTTCTTTTATAGGGTGCACCAACAAGATTAGGTATTAGGGTCTTGGAATAGTTTATTGTGAGTAAATTCTCTAAGACCACTTAACAACAACATTTATGTGTCTATCCAGGCAAGAGTGTGAAATTCCTTGGTATAATTAGTGTTTCTCAGGATCCTCCTCTTACAAGGGAGTTAAGCACGAGGCAGTGTGAGCGGTTATTGATTGGGATGACCCCAAGTCATAACTGAGTAGCACCAGAGATATTTCCAAGATTATATTCGTATCTGGGGGCTCTTTCGAGAGTTTCAAGATTTGCTACCCTGCCCATACGGTCAATCCCGCCTGCGACTGTTCGCTTGAGCATTGATTATATTGAGGTGACCTTAGTTTCCTTGCCTAGGTTATCGAGGGGGGTACTTCGTAGAGGTTATTCTGCAGGTGCCCTGACCAAGTTGGAGTCGGACAACACAATTTCTATATGCGTTGAAGCTGAGGGCCACAATAATTGGTTACGAACCTCCACTTGTTGTGTATGGCAGTCTCAAGCCTCTCTAGGTGAGACATACCTGCTTCATTCGGGAGCTCACATATCTTACCCTTGCTTGCTTGTGATTTGGCTTTACATTATATAGATGTATGCTCTGTGCATGCTATTTTTCCTAGGGTTTGCGTAATTAGATAGAGTCTTTTTCATTTTTTTGAGTCATTGTGGATTCGGGTGCGGCACTTCGTCGTTCTCGTCGTTTAGCAGGACTTCCGCCTTCCACATATCCTCTTCCTTTGGGAGAGAGAAATAGAATGTTCGGGCGGACTACTTATCACATTGATTCACACACGATGGGAGATCACGAGGATGTGATTCATGAGATGTCTCATCCACCTCAAGAGGTTGGGGAGGAAGATCCTACTCTTATATATGATCCTTCACATGATATACCTTCACATTTTGGATACGATCCCTCATTCGCAGGTCATCGGTATTGGTTTTAGGGCGACGAGGCTCACCATTAACCCACAAGCACTAGTCATGTTAGTTATGGCGTGCCTGATATCCCTGCATGTGATCCGACACATCATGCCGAGTAAAAAATTGAACCTAACATTACGCCTGGGGGCATTCCCATTCCTTTCCATACGGAGATATTTGGGAGCACTAGTCACATTGCACCTTCCATCCCGGCGGTGGAAGCTACCTCACATGTTCATCCTAGGCCTAATGTTAGTAGTCATATGCGGATACCAGAACCAAGATGAGTGACCATAGGGAATACCACTTATATCCCTTCACATGTCCCTTTGTCCTCTATTCCTACTCCTTTGAACGCATTTTTGACAACCCTTCCTCCCCTTCATTCACATGGTCCTTCGGGTCGAAATGTTGCTACTAGTCATGTCCGTACTGCGACTACTCGTACAGCAGTTTCTCAGAGTCAAGCATCTCCTATTGTCTCAGGAGGTAATATTCCTGTTTCTAGATCGTCTTATGGTCCATCGCATGGCATTCCTCATATCCCTACTTATGGAGCCTCTCATGGGATATCCCATGGGACATCTTATGGAACTTCTCATGCACCATCTTATGGACCGCAGTATGGACAGAGCTATCAAAATTATGGGTATGGGTATCAACAACCTGCTTACTCCTCTAATTATGGCTTTGTAGCACTGCCTATTCAAGGTTCACTGCATCATAATGCTTCCATGCATCCCTACATGGGTCAAACGGGAGGAGGATATTATGGCCAAGGCCATGGTATTTATAGTAGTCAACCTTATATGAACCAAAACTATCAGGGAGCGTGGCATAGACCGACTCAACCTAGGATCCCTTTACATGCAACGTTAAATATACCTGACTTATCGAGACTAATGAATGATACGGTATCTTATGACCTAGCTTGGCCGGTTGTCCCTACTAAGCTTCCCTCGGACATTCCCAAATTCGAGGGAAAACTAGGAGAAGATCCTAGTGAAGATGTCACTACTTTTCACCTTTGGTGCTCTTCCAACTCCTTACACGATGACTCAATCCGTTTGAGGCTATTTCAACGCACCCTCACAGGGCCTGCAGCAAAATGGTAAATAGAGTTACCAAAGGGGGCATTTGTTTTGTTCAATGACCTTTCTATGACTTTCCTCAACCACTTCCAGCTACCAGTGTGCTACGACGTTGGTACAGATCTCTTGTCAACATTTCGGCAGGACAAAGCCACACATATCTTGGACCATATCCAAGAGTGGCATAGACAGAAGAGGTTGATTGAAGCTTTCATACCGCCGGAGTTTCTCCTTGAGTGGTTCCTTAAATCGTTGCTACCTTATATCGTGAAGGATGTTTCTACATCTGGAGTCCAGAACAAGGAAAAAGTAATTTTTAGGGCACAGGAACTGGATTTGATTTATTCTCAATCCGGACTGTTATATGAGATCATACCTAACGCTTCGCGTTCTAGTTTCAATCCCAAGATTAAGCCTGGACCACATGCTGATGGCATTGTGGGATGTACAAGTGCCAAACCTGTGGACTCGGTTATGAAACAAGTGAGTCAATTGTCTATTAACCAATCCACGTCAGGACAAGCTATGACTTCATCTCAACCCACCCAAACAGTGAGTGTACTTTTCGTGCAATCGTCGGACCAGAAGGGCAACCAACAGCCCGGAAGGAATAAGAAAATGGGTAAAAACAATCATAAGGGTGAGAACAAGAACAAAAATGCCAATTTTAATGACAAGAACGACCATAATGCTGGGGGGGGACAAGCAGTCTAAACGTAAGTTTAAGTTTCCTTACAAATTGTATAAGGATGACCACCTCACTCAGTTGTGCCCTTGTATGGAAGACGCCTCGAGGTTCATAGCACAGGGCCCAGCTATGTTGACCAATCCTTTACCTCATAATCAAAATATGAACTCGAGGACCCATGATCCTCATTCTGCATCGAGTGGAGATCAAAGTCCGTTGAAAACCAGTACTGGTCATGGGTGCATCAACATGGTGCGTGCTACTAAGGTTGTGACTCATGCGAAAGACTATGGTTCGTCACAACCAGACCTTGGGAAAGAACCTCCTCCTACCGAGAGTCCTTTGCGTATTGAAAATCCTACAGATAAACCTGAGAATGCACCTCGCATTCCTATGGGAGTCTTAAAGTTTTCGGGGCACAATCCTAATGCCTGAGCCGCCCAAAACTATTCTGTTGTCGAGGATTTGGGCCAAACTCCTTGTGCGATGTCTGCGCTTGAAGTTCTTCAGAGTTGTCCGTCGCAAAGGAAAGCTTTGCTTTCTGCTCTTGGGGTGAATGATGATAACTCTTCTTCCATCATCAAATTTGAAACCATGGGACTGCAACCTTGCTTGCCTTACTATGTGTCTCTCTTGATTCATGTGGAATGTCTTAACATGACCATCAAACGCACTATGATTGACGCAGGTGCTGCTGCTTCTGTGATGTCTTTGTCATGTTGGAAGAGTTTGGGTTCTCCCGAGTTGTCTAAATCTGCTACCATGTTGACTATCTTTGATGGAAGATCATTTAGGCCACACATAATTCTTCCTTCTCTTAAAGTCCGTTTGGGAGGGAAGATCGTCGCGATCGAGGTCGAGGTGGTTGATGCGCCCCTTGATTACAATCTTTTACTAGGTCTAAATTGGATGTATAGTATGCAAGCCGTAGCCTCTTCTCTATTTTGAGTTGTATGCTTTCCATTTAATGGGAAGATTGTTACAATTGATCAAACATCATTCAAAAATCCGAGTGTTAGTACATCGTCGGGAGCTTCGATTCCGATTATCGACCACTCTCAGCCGGCAACTGGGAGTGTGGGTGTAGGTATGTGTCCATCCCTTATGGGGACATTTAGTTGTCCTACACCCGTCCTTATGATTGGATCTAGTTTCGACGGGGCTTCATCTTCATTGAATTCAGTTTCTTTTCGCACTTCCCATATGGAAGATCCTTGGATTCTTCCTACACTGAGTCTTTCGAACGAACCTATCGAAACGAACATGTCGTTGCCTGCAGCAATGATTGCATATCAAGTAAATCTTGATTTTGTTGTAGAGCTTAGCCCTTCCTCTTCATGGATGAAAGAGGAGGACCCATAAGTGCTGCCTGCATGGGCAATTGAGTCCTCTCATGCACATGACTCCCTTGATAGTGTTTTTCCATCATATGAAGCTATTATTGAGGCCATGTCTAGAGTTGAGCCACCTTGGGAAGAGTTACATCATAGATGTTATTTTCTTCTTGAGCTTGACCGTTTGGAGCATGAGGAATTTAGGGAGATTCTTAGCGAGAATATTGGTAGTTCCGTGATTCCATTAAGCTCTTCTGGTTAGATGGCTGATGGGAACATGGCAAATATATCACCTACGATTCCTGTCAATATCTCTCGCGATTCTGGCAAGATTGAGAATGTCTATATTGGGGCAGAATGTTCCCATGCTGAGATTCTAGAGTATACCGAGTTGTTCAAAGAGTTTCGTGATATCTTTTCTTGGTCATACGAGGAAATGCCAGGTATTGACCCTCGTTGTTCGACAACGTTTGCATGCAGTGAATCCTAGAAAAGCACCCGCGATTAAGGCTGAGATAGAAAAGCTATTGAAAGCCAGCTTTATCTATCTCGTTCCCTTAATGGAGTGGGTTTCAAAACCCATTCAGGTTGATAAGAAACAGGGAGCGATCCATATATGTATTGATTTCCATGATTTAAATCGTACATGTCCTAAGGATAATTTTCCCACACCATTTATTGATCATATTTTGGATGAGTGTGCGGGAAGCGAGGTATTTTCCTTCATGGATGGCTTTTCCGGATATAATTAGATTCAAATTAAACCCGAGGATCAACACAAAATTGCATTTATTTGTCCTTGGGGTACGTTTGCATATCGAAAGATGCCTTTCGGTCTTAAAAACGCCATAGCCACATTTTAGCAGGCTATGACCTTGATTTTTCACGATCTCAAATTGATTATTGAAGTATTTTTGGATGACCTTACTACTCATTCTCGGCTGAGAGTGCGTCATTCCTACCATTTGAGATTAGTATTCGAAAGGTGCCGCCACTACCAGGTTAGGTTAAATCCTCATAAGTGCATCTTTTGCGTGAAGTCAGGTCGCTTGCTAGGATTCATTGTTTCCAAGGAGGGTATAAGAGTCGATCCCTTAAAGGTTGAGGCAATACTTCAATTGTTTCCCCCGAGAAATACTAGACATGTTCAATGTTTGCAAGGCATGGCAAACTTCTTACGAAGATTTGTGGTTAACTTTTCCAATTTGACTAAAGGCTTTATGCATATTTTGAAGAAAGACACTACCTTTTGCTAGGATGAGCGAGCCCAGGAGTCCTTTGATGCTCTTAAGCGAGCCTTAGCATCGACCCCCGTGCTTAGTCCACCCGACTATAGTCGTGACTTTTTTATTTATGTGGCCGCGTCCATGGAGATGATTGGTATGGTTTTGGTTCAGGAGGATGAGGAGCTCCATGAGCATGTCATATATTATTTGAGCCGGAACCTTATAGATGCGGGAGTCCGTTATTCCCATGTGGAGAAACTTGCCTTAGCTATCGCTCATGCGGTTCAAAGATTGAGACACTAAATTCTACTTCGCTAGACCTTGGTGGTAGCTCATGTCAATCCATTTTAGTTCATCCTCACTAGAAGGATGATCGGGAGAAATTATAATAAATGGATTGTTATTTTGCAAGAATTCGATCTCGAATTTGTTTCAGCGAAATCGTTAATTTTTGCGGAGCTCATTTCTGATTTCCCAAGTGAGGAGGAGGAGGAATTTTATGAGGATATGTTTGTCGATGAGCATATCTTGCTTATCTCAACTTTGGATCCATGGTATGGGGTTATTATCATATATTTACAAACATTAAAGGTCCCTACTCACCTTTCATGGGATGAGCGACGACGATTACGTCACGTATCTAAGAACTACCTTATAGTGGATAACACTTTGTACTGCCATGGGGTAGATTCCATTTCACGTCATTGTTCAGCCCATGAGGAGGCTGAGGTTGCGCTGAATGATTGCCACGAAGGGGCGTCTGGTGGTCATTTATCTGGGCTTTCTACAGCCCAAAAAATATTGAGAGCAGGATATTTTTGGCTGTCGATCTTTAAAGATTGTGTTAATGAGATCAAGAAGTGTCTTCCTTGCCAGGTGTTTGCATGCAATATGCGCTCACATCCTGCCTCGTTACATCCAATTATCATCGCCGGTCCCTTCACCAAGTGGGGGCTTGAATTCATGGATTGCAACCCAGCTTTAGCTGGGGGGCATCATCATATTATAGTGGCCATTGATTATTTCACGAAATGGGTTGAGGCTATGCCCATGATTAAATCCGATGGCGAGATGGTCGTGCATTTCATATTCAACCAAATTATTACTCGGTTCGGTATTCCGAAAGAGCTTGTCACTGACCATGGTAGGCACTTTCAGAATTGAATGATGGAAGAGTTGGCCTCAAAGCTAGGGTATAAGTAGGAGCACTCCTCTTCTTATTACCCTAAGGCGAATGGACAGGTTGAAGCAGTGAACAAATCACTTAAGTCCATTCTCCAATGAACCATCGCATAAAGCAAAATGAATTGGCATATCATGTTATATCCTGCTTTGTGGGCATATAGGACTGCGGTTAAGACTGCCACCGGTTTTTCTCCATATCAGCTCGTACATGGAGTGGAGTCTGTCTTGCATGTTGAATAAGAAATCCCTTCAATGAAACTAGCTATAGAGATTTTACCAGATACTTCTACATTGGAAAAATGTTTGGTCCACTTAGAGCAGCTTGATGAGCAGTGCCGAGATGCTTTAGTGGCTCTAGAGGTGAATAAGCGCCGCGTTAAGGTCCAGTATGATAAGTCTGTCCATCCGAGGAGGTTTAGTGAAGGATTCTTAGTCCATTTATGGGATCAAGCTAAAGAACCCTTGGGGGCAGTGAAGTTTAATCCCATGTGGCATGGTCCTTATGTGATCAAACATGTGTTAGAGAAGGGCGCCTATGAGCTGGTAGATTATGAAGGGACAGACTTGGTGGAGCCTAGAAATGGGCTCTATCTTAAAAAATACTATCCATGATCTTCAGCCAGGGCTGATTATTGTATATTATTGTACAGTTTTTTTGCATAGTTAGGTTTTCTTATGGTGATCGGGTTTGTTGATTAGCTTTCGTTTCTTATGGAAGATGTCAATGGAGTCTTCCGCTTTCATAGGATTCGCTGATGGTGCTAGCTGCCACACTCAACACTCAACCTCTGCTGCTTGGGTGATTTATACTCCCACGGGTCAGGTATTGTCTTCAGGAGGTGTATGTTTACGACCTTCTTCAAACAATGTTGCTGACTATAGTGTCGTTATCGATATATTATGGGATGCCATTTGACACGGTGTTCTCTCGCTTGAGGTACGTCTTGATTCGTAGTTAGTAGTGTCACAGCTTAATGGCTTGTATCATATTAGGGATCCGACATTATTACGAAGATTCTTACGTGTGAGATTGTTAGAATGACAATTTGACAACATAACATACATACATGTTTCAAGAATTTATAATCAAGTTGCTGACTCATATGCTAACTATGTGTTAGATTGGCATTTGTTTCATAGACCATAATCACATCACAAACATACATTTTTACACACATGTAAATAAATAAAATCGGTCATCATAAAAGTTTTCATTAAACATCCAAAATGTGATGTCATAATACATAAGTGTCATAATACAAAAATGGGGCTTTCGAGCCACCAAAATATAATACATGGTAGTACAAAAATGAATCACTCTCATGTCTCTAAGCCTGTGGAGGAGGAGGGGGGTTCTGATCATGGTAGCACACCATGACTCTAGCTAGTCATCGAAATAACTGAACCCATGCTCATGGTACCCCAACCACCTGACGCTGCATGGCCTTAGGCAAGTCCTCGACTTGCGCCATGGGTACCCAGTGTGTGAATCATACAAAGTTTGTGTGGATGCTTTGGAGCGTCCACTCCGCATCCACACCCATGATATCATCTCATCTTCCCCTCCATCTATGACGAGGGAAGTTGTCAGGCCGCTGTGGTCCAACATCTGCATACATATGACAGGTTGTCACTATGTGTCATCACACCAAAACATGTATTTTGAGTCTATATATCAAAAAACACAAAAAAAATCAATAATTAAAAAACTTAAAAAGAGGGTTTGGGTTTCGTTACCAAGATCACCATATGCTGCTCCTGGTGGTAGGGGCATGTCAGGATTGCCTCGAAAAACTGTACCTACATAAGGGTAATCATCAATGGCAATAATTTGCCACCGCCACCATGGAAATAAATCAGCTGGGTAGGGGTTGGACACCCTACCTCTGCCTAGTCTGTGCATAGCATCTACCCAACGTCATTGGGCCAGATCTTGAACCCCATGAGGAGGAACGTCAGCTCTAGAGCTTATCCCCAAAACATGCTCAAAGAAGAACGTGCTCAGTATACTACCGAAACCAAAGTTTCTTACCCTTCCCATCTTGTAGTCATTGCGTTGCTGCTTCATGTTACTCAACAACACAGTACTCCAATCGTAAACTGTGGGTCTCATGCACTCCACCGCATAGAACATAAATGGCCGCGAGGCCTGGTGGAGTGATGTTATCCTAGCTATCCTACCAGGTGCTAGTAGTATCACCTTCAGGCCTAGTACCTGGATGCAGTTTGTCGAGATCTGACTCCCAACCTTTTCTGTGTCCGAAAAATAGTATACTGCAATATACTCCTCAATGGTGAGGCCACCTTTGGGCCCGCGAGAACGTAGATTCACCACTTCTCCCTGTCGGGACAATCCTGTAATGAAATATATGTCCTCCACCTCTATAGTGAGGGACATCCTGTCGATATGGAAAGACTCAAAGTCTGGATCCCAGTAGTCTACTAACATCTGCAGGAGTCTTGGTTTGGCCCTTAGGCTGCCAAGACACCAAAAATTGTATAGCCCACATGCACGTAGAGCTTGTTGAGCCATCAAATCACCCCGTATAGCCTCTTCTACGTCTCCATGTTCCCTCTCCCTCCATTCTAGGACCATCCTGCACATTCGAAATAATTTTTGGTCATTAGATACCTTAAAAAACCATGTGTGCAGCCGCATACGCGGCTGTTTGCAAAATAACCGTGTATGTACGTGGGTTTGGGAGGTTTTTCCGCATATATCCAGCCCTATACGCGGAAAAATCCTTGATTTCCGCATGGGAAAAAAAGACAAATCTAGATTGGCCTAAAAGTAAAAAATCAACCATGGAAATTGAAAAAATTTACATGAAAATGGAAGAGGAGGACATGAGAAGTTACCTGGAACAAACAGTGTCGAGTTTCGCCGGACGAAGCTCCCGAAATTCATGATTGAAGTTCTAAGCTCAAATCGGAGTCCATTTTGAGCGCCGTTTTGACCATTGTGTTGACTCGTTTGTGCCGCTTTCAAGTATTATGTCTAAACTGGCATATAGGTTAGATTTCACATCCGTGTGCATTTTGCATGACCTTATGACCATTTCAGTATAACCGTAGGTACAAACCCATTCTATCTTGTTACGGAACCTTCTTGTTGTTTTAGAAGTGACATGATGTGAATGGTAGAGCTTGACCATACATGGGTGCCCTAGTTAGCTCCTTTGTTGCATTTGGTGCCCATGCCAACATTTTTTTCCTTCCCTTTAGGGTGTGGGAGTCCTTTGTATAGTATCGCCATGTCTTCGCGCAAGAGCCTCATACTCCTCTTGATCTTTTTGCTGGCCTTTTTCCCCAGGACTCCCTTATGTCAAGTTGTAATTGCATTATCATTAGTTTTTCCTGCCTCTTTGGGCCTTATGCCGGCTTTCCTGACTTTAATTATCAGCCATATAGCCCAATCTTGTCTCATGTCTATCCATGTAGAGCCATTTTATTTATCTTTTGCAGCTTGATTCCCCATTTTTACCGGGAGGAGACTTTCCCCTTAGTGTCATTATCCTACACATGTGTCCTTGCATTGAGCATAGGTATGTTCCGTTGATTGGAACTAGTTTGTTTGCCCATTGACACTCGTCTCCTCCTAGTTTGTAACTATAAAGCACTTTTATTCTTTTTCAAGCTTTTCAAAATATTTGAAAAAGTCCAAAAAAATCAAAAAAACAAAAAGTCGGACAAGAAAAGATGTTATCTTTTGCAGCAGTCGAGTCGTGTCGCCTTCGAACAGAGCACTGTATATCACATCTGTTGGTTGGGTTAATAGTTTGACTTTAGGAGTCGTACTCATTTCTCTGAGTTTATCTGCACCGACTGGTTAAGCTTCCAGTCCCTATGGAGCCTCTATCGATGCCTCCTGTGTCGCAAAGATATCCCAATTTTGTATATCGAGTCTATGCTACCTACATTCAGTCACCATTTGACTTTATGCTCTTGTTCGAAGGAAGTTGAAACCTGAGTTGGCCATTCCTCAGTTCTCTTGACTTTGCATGTTGGCCATTCCCGGTACTGCTGATACTAGTTCATGCACATTATGATCGAGTCCTTCCACATTATACAACTTTGCTGAGTACCTCGTGTTGAGTGATGGGGGATGCCTTAATGCCCTCCTTCCAGCGGATTTGATCCCATCGACTTCAGATCATTTATTTTGGGATAGGAATCTAGAGTCATTTTTGAGTGCCTTGAGACTTGCAGTAATCAATGGCAGGTTCTCTTGCCATCAACGGTTTTTGGGAATACACCAATGTCCCATGATCGATGGATCATTTCAAGTGTTTGACCTCAACACATTTATTCACACTTGTTAGTTTGCACTCTAGTACCTTGATTCCCATTTTCATTATCAGTGGGTGATCTTGCGTCTGTTAACGGTATACATTAATGACCGGTAATCAAACGATAGACTACTATGTTCGACCTCGACTCCTCTATTCGCATAGTAGGACATGTACTCATAGCAGATTGTGTAGAAGACCTTCTATATTAGTGGCATTTCATATATGCTTCCTCCTTGATCGTGCCAGTGTTCATGATATTTCAGTTCTCGTGACTTGATTCCAGTGTATGTCAGATGTTTCCAGGAGATCTTGATCCGTTATGTATCTTCAGCCTTCATGGAGATCATGATCCTTTGTATATCTTCATCATGGAGATTCTAATCTATCTATATTGTACGTGGCAATGACCACACATGTCATATTTTTCCTATTCATGGCCATTGTACTCTTATGTATCCGGGACTTCTATATCTACTTGCAGTTATGTGCAGAGTTTGATCATTATATTGTACTGTTGGAGGATTGGTTTTTCCACCTGGTTCTTCATCACTCCACTTGTAGGATGGAATTATAATATATTTCGGCCATCGTATGACCCCTCTGACCTCACACATTAGGGGGCATCTGTTACAACTGATTTTACCACACATGGTGGATCACGCCTTTATGGCCTTCCCTGTCCCTCTGCAGGCTCTTTAGACCCCATGGACCATTTTTGTACCTTTGATGTTTCCAAGATCATCCCTAAAAACATGTCTTATTTCCTATACGCGACTTTTAAACCTCTTCTTGCGTATATACATGGATTTGACCCTCAAACCCGCGTACATCGGGATGTGTGCAAAAGGCCAAATAGTTTTGGAGTTTTCCTTGATGTGGATCTGAATCATTTGTCTCTCGGCCTTCTATATGCCTTGAGATCGCTCGGATTTGACCTTTCATTACCCCATTGAAGCACTATATAAGGAACCATTTGGATACATTTAAAGGGGAGGAATTGAAGAGCAAGAGAACTATAGTCCATTGTTGCCGGAGCTTATACTTGAGTCTGCATCGCTTTGTCCCTTGGAGCACTTTGTGTTCTTCCCAAGCTTGCCTTTGCTTGTGAGCTTGCTATCGAGAGATGGAGGATTGAAGTGGTGGAGGCCCAGGTGGAGGACTTAGTTTCTCTGATTCGCAGACGTGACGACAGAGGTTGTCACTATTGTAATCTCTATTTTATATTAATAGAAATATATTTTCCTGTCCAATAATGTGTATTTAAATGAGTATTGAATCCATGGATTCTTTTAAATTCTTATATGTTATTGATTATATATGCTAGAGTAGGTCTAACACAATTATATATAACATGCTTGTCTTGTTTGTTGAATGTTGAGAGAGAAAATTAATTATACAAGCAAGAGTGGAAAACCTCAACGGGGATCTACATCAACCGTCCGGAATAAGGTATGTGTCAAGATCCTTTAGTGTTAGATGTTTGGTTTCTCTTGCATATAGGAAATGATTGATTTCTGCGGTTACTTTGTTTGTTGTGGTACCCCAAGCCATAGGAATTTTTCTCCGTAACAGGATGTGCAAGGGATATTTTTAAATTCTCATATGCATCATGGTTCAGTTTATACAGGCTGTTATGACTCTTTCCAAAACAGCTCCCAAATCACAATTTCGACCCTTGGGGAAAATGCACCAAATCTTCTCCCAATGCAATAAAAATGAGTAAAATGGATTCCAATGCTTAAGTATTGAACATGAGACTTGAAATACACATTAATTATAGTCCATTCATCATACATTTATCAAAGATACATTCCTCCATTCGAAATAATAAGCATTACCATGGCATATATCAAAATAGAGTTGAAATGGTCATTGTTTTCTCATTAAGAGTAATTTTGACATACAATTGTTGTGTATTTAGACTTGAAACTTTCTAAGAATAAATAAAAGAGAATATTTAACTTATTAAAATAATAAATAGATCAGGAAGATCTCTCCCAAAGAGTACATGAGCTCACCCAAGGCTCAATCCCTCCATGAGCATGAATATGCAAAGAAAACAGGAAATTATTAAGAGAAAGTGCTGAAATAGAAGGATACACATGGTTCCCTGTAGCTTACACCTGAAAATAAAACTCCATTAAATATCCATGAAAGACCTGAGTGGTCTCTCCAAACATAAACTTGGATGGGAATCTTTCACCCTCGAAATTGTCCAAGGCAAGAAAACTAGTGATCCACTAGCTCTCACAATTCACAAATGATCAAAAGCCATTCTCTTGGTTGCATCATGTATTTTATAAACATAATTAGCCTTCTAAGGTTACCAATCCATCCACAAACTCAATCCAATTCAAATTTGGGTGTGGGCTCAATATCTTCCAGTGTCCTCCTTTTCCTAGCCTTCCATCTTCTCCCAATTTGAGTAGGAACCCATTGAGCTTCTCCAACTCACATGAGCGCCCTCTTGGATGCTCTATTTTGACCTAACATGTCAGATGTCAACCTTTAGATCTGATTTGTGTCATAGGTGTCATAAAATCTTCATCATTGTTGTCATAGAGCTAGGGAATCTAGTCGAAGTGTCTCACTCGCTCCAAAATAACTCTTCCTCTCCCATGTAAGTTACATTTCCTTCCAAATCCAAACTATGATGTATATGGCCAACTGTGTTAGCCTTATAACCCATCCAAGAATATTTAGGCTTCTCATGGATTCAAAATTGAAAGAGGAGGATGCAATGTGGAACATAAATTCTAGCTTGTGTGGTCCCCATATTCTCTGCGTGTCTCCATGCTCCATTGCCACTTCAATTTTCTCTTGTATTTATTTATTTATCTCATTTATTAAATATTTATGCCATTCTAATATTTAAACATCATTCATTGTTTCCCTTATTCCAAATCCCAAAGCTTCACCCCCAACCTAGGAAACTAGTAATTTTCCTCCTTGGCAATTAATTGACCCTTAGCATCAATTTGACAAACTCTAATGAATATGACAAATGTGATGAGGTCATTGTGACCCAATGCAAAATTTGGGACATGACAAGTTTAGAAGTTCTAGGTATTCCAAAATTTTCATAGACTAGCCGCGACATAGAAGACTCCCCTAGAAACATCCATCTCATGCCCATTTATGAAGAGGTAGTTAGGTTGACTAGACTGCTCAAGGAAGTAAAATTTGAACATATTTACAAAGAGATGAACATATGGTAGATCAATTCTCAGAGAATTGAATACAAGCGGGATTGGGCACTTGGCACAGACGGGAGATGGAAAATGAGGTTATGACTAAGCATGACCCAGGAACCTTACCAAAGTAAAGGTTGAAAATAAACATAAGGAAAAATAGTGCTCTATAATACATAATTATTGTTTTTTGTATCTATAATGATTTTACATGACATATGGAAAATTGGAAAAAGCACATAAAAATGATAGGCAACTATATTGCTTGGTTCTATCTTAACAATTTCAATATCTTGCTACAATTATGTTATTAGAGTTTATGGATGTAAGGTCGGCATGCCTATAAAAAATGTGGTTTTTTTAATATAAAGAGTTGCGCATTTTTTCCGAGGAAAAAAAAGGTAAATAAATGTACAAAAGTTAGAATATAAAAGAGCTGTCAAGAATGTGTGATCTACCCCTAAGAAACTTGATGGTTCCGTACTATAGTTGCAGTTATTAATTTGGTAGTTAAAATCTTATACTCTTTTTAGATATTTTACTATTACTATTGTGTTTCCTTCATGACACTATCAACTATAAAATCATGTAAAAAATAGACACTATATGGAAAAGGCCTTGTAGCAGAGGTTATATCGGATATGCCTCTAAAATAAGCCCAAATATCTGTTTATAGTGGAATCACTAGTAGGTGTAGGTTTTTTATTTTTATTTTTATTTTTAGCAGTGCGTATAATACAAGAACACAACGATGCTGACATAAATAATGTGGAACCATGCCCAAAAACACCATCAAGCGGAAAATAACTAAAATTTCGGTGCTGACATAAATCATGTGGAACCGTGCCCAAAAACACCATCAAGCGGAAAATAACTAAAATTTCACAACTCGAGCGTTAACTTTACTCAAGCGCACCAGTTCACAAGGAATTTGAAAACATCGAAGTAGGGTAAACATATAATGGAGGGCACAACAATTAGTTCTTATTTTTCATTTTCATTTTTGGTACGGTAGTTATAAATAAAAGCATCGGGGCATTCAACATTAGGGCGCATTGTATTAGGGTTAAAAAATACCAAATAAAAAACACAGATTAGATTAATTTTTTATTTTATTTTTGATTTACATTTTTGGGGGTGTTGTTCTAACCAACCGCACTGGGTCATTCAAGGTTCGGGCGCACTGCAAAGTGTTAAATATTTTTTTTTACCTAATTAGAAAAATGTATTAGATTAATTTTTATTTTTAATTTCCATTGTCAATGCGGTTGTTTTACATAAAAACACTGGGATGGTATAGTTTTGGGCCCATCGCCCTAGGGTTAAAAAAATTTGAATTGAAAAGCCACAGATTATATTGATTTTTAATTTTGGTGTAGTAGTGCCCACTTACAACCTAGGTACGTTTAAGTTTTCGAGCGCACCATAATAGGGGTAAATAGAAAAAATACCGAAAAAAACATTTTTACAATCTCTGTAGTGCGTTTGACCCCTTGAGAATTTGTGTCATACCTTCCCTACTAAGACACCCTGCCATTTATGCTCCACATCGTGGCAGTCTTGCTTCCATTGCTTGCTGAGTGGATTTTGAATTTTTCTAGACGATGGGCAAAATTTGAAATTTGGTGTACATCGCAACCATGGTTCCTCGACGTGCAAGGGATCAGGTAAACTCTTTGTTACCTCATAGTTTGAGTTTTTTGTGGATTAAAATTTCATATAGAGTTTTATTTTCCCTTTATTAAAAAAAAACTTGTGCGATGCGTTCGAGCCATTCGGCTCGCATTGCCCCATAGGGTGCACCGCGGGTGGTGCATTTGTATGTGTAGTGCATCATATTTATGGTGCGCCATAATGTGCATAACAAACTGATTAACTAAATTAAAAATAACACAATGTTAACCGATGTGCATTGTAAACAAGAATTCACCAAATGGATGGTGCGTTCATGTGTAACAAACACACCATTATCCCCATAAAAACAATAAAACTTATAAAGAGTTGCTCCTTCTATGGTGCACTCTATCCGATACTTTCGCAATGTGTATTGTGCAATGATGTGTCCTCAACGCACTAGTGATTTCTATTGATGGACACAATACTAAGCAAAACATATTAAAAAATCAACATGTTAATTGATGTGCCTCTTATACATGTTCGCATCGATGATTCAGTGCAATGACGTGTAACAAGTGCATTGTTATCACATAAAAATTATAAAACCCACAAAGAGTTTCTTCTTCTACGATGCGTTCTAATATGACGTGTTCACAATGCACCGATGCTTCCTATTGATGGACCCACCGCCAAACTAAGCATATTAAAAAAATCACAATGTTAACCAGTGTGTTTTGTTAACATGTATGCACTAGTTATGCGGTGCGCTAAAGTGTAACAAGCACTCCATTATCCCATAAAATAGATTAAATTCGCAAAGAGTTGCTCCTACTACGATGCACACTATTAATATTTGTGCATAATATTCGATGCTCTTGCATGTCTAAAATGCAAGTATTTTTCCTATTGATGGATGCATCGCCAAACTGTACATATTTAAAAAAAAACACCATGTTAGCCGTTGCAGTTTTGTAACATGTATGCATCGGTTATTCAATGCTTTGATGTTCAACAAGCACACCGTGATCCCCATAAAATATAAAAATCACAAAGAGTTGACCCTACTACAATGCAGTCTATTAATATTGGCGCACAGTTTACAGTGTGAATGACCTATCCTCAATGCACCAATGCTTCCTATTTTTGGACACACAACCAAACTAAACATATTTTAAAGAAACCACCACATTAATTGGTGCGGTTATTTTAATGTAGCGTAGCATTCATGTTTCTTTTGTGTTACAAGATCACCGTACACGATGCATTACTGTAATTTAGGTGCATCGCTTGCCAAATTAATTTATTTTGAGAAAAAACATTTTTTGATATTAATAAATAACATGCTCATTTAATGAAATATTTAAATTTTTTTATGTATATTTTTGAGATTGATCGATGTTATATGTGAATCAGAGACGTTAGCGACGAGAGGCCAATCAACAACAACATGCATGATTTAACCAATACAACTTTGTGTGCAAGTGGTATGCTAGATAGAGGGAGAGGGATTTGTACCTTGGCCCCATTACTCATCAGACATGAGACCTCAATGGTTGTCAGCCTCTTGAATTTTTATTGGGAGGCTACATCCCTTAAGGGAAAATTTTCTTTTTTAGCGTAGTTAATCCATCGTTGGGATCATCATAGGTAGGCATTTCATGTTGCTACCAATAAGTGATTCTAGTCCATTGAGGAGGACTTTTGCTTCATCAGTAGGATATTCAAGAGAGAGGATTTTCCCCAGTGCGTTGTTGTGCTAGTTTGTGTTACAACACCAGAGAGTCAACTCGCTTAGTCTCATAGATATATCACATACGATGTCACTGATCATGTTTATTTTTAGGTGCATGGTGGACACCTACAAATTTTTGTTTTTAGTGCAAGGGACATTAGGTGTCTCTCAGTGTTTGTGATGACCATCATGCACCTCACCGGTTATGGGATGTGCATTAGTTGCCCTCTTTTATTTTTTGCATATTATTTAGCGCAAGACATAGATCATTAGGTGGTCCACCATTTTTTTGGGGCAGTTTTATTTACATTAGGTTGATGTCATGCATAGTTGATGGGAGGGTCAACTTTCCTTTTGGTTCAAATCTCTTTTGTTTATTCTTTGAGAGGTTTCCAACCACAAGGCCTTCATTTAAACATTGCCCTCCTAGGACAATGATGGTGGTGCATACACACATGTGGGGATAGATGATTCCCAAGAAGGGGAAAACTGAGTTCTCAGCTAAGATCACATCATAGGTGCTGGAGATGCTAGCCAATAAGTATGATCATGCCTTGGATTGTGGTCCATATTCGTACACGAGGTTAGACCGAAAAGCATGGCCCAACATATTTTTTTCCCAAGCCGAGACACCAGATGATATAGGTAATATTAGCGTCATGATAAAAATAATCTAGTTTCATTTTATTGTCTTACTTAACACAAATGAAATATATACTAAATTGTTTTATTAAATTATTTTATGAAATTGTCTAATTCTTGTTGTGTACTATATATTTTGCAGACATTGGCACATTGGATGGGGAGGTGCCTCCACCTATTCAAGTTGATGAGAATATGTAGGATCCCAAGGTTTTTTTGTTTAGACCCAACCTACGACATAGGACATATCATAGGTTTCAATAGGATGTGGTGGGTAGGTTGTCCATGTCATTGGCTCGATGGGGATTCCATCTTTCATAGGAACAAGAGATCATCCAAGACCCTGCGATTGTACAGTTATGGAGGACTCTTCCTCTGATATGAGGTCTTTGATGGAGTATGTCATTGGAACATCCATCCTTTTAGATGCTTGGAGGCTAGTGGACAAGTCTATTTCATTTGATGATGGTGACGATCCTCGTCCTTCTCCTCCTCCTCCTCACCATGATGAGGGAGCGTTGACATCTCATGCTCCACTCCTCCTTCTCCTAACCATGACAACCAACCACTATTTATCCTCCATACCTAGTCCACCCACCACCATCTTCAATCCATCCACAAGTCTGCCTGCCAACCTCTCCACCATATCCTACTCCACTCACCTCAGCTCTATATAGGATGGTTACAGTGGGTGAGATTCATCTTCATGGAGATATCTTTGATGCTCTCATGTCTACTTTTTTTCCTAGCAGATGTAATGATGCCTCTGTCGGTGGAGGTACCAATGCCTTTGTGTATGTTAGGAAGGGTATTAATGCATCTAGTTCCTGAGGTGGACCAAATATCTTATAAAAGTTATTGGACTAGAAATGTATATTTGGGATGTATCATGAGTTTGATATTATATATATATATATATATATTCAAGGGTGGAGAGATGCAAATACCTTGACAATCTTGGTAGAAGCATGGAATACTTACCTAAACATCCTCAGAAGCACACATGTACATATTATAGAGAGCCCATATGAACTAATTTGGATCACAATAGCTCATGGACAATAAACATTGAAGTTGGATACCAAAAATTGATCATGCCGGCTCAACAAGGAGTTTTACTCTAGCAGTGTAAAAGTATTTGGAGGTCAAAATGTCCGTGGAAGGCTAAGATCTTTATGTGGTGTACTCTTGCGAAGAAAATCCCAACTTGGGACAATATGAAAAACAGAGCAATTGAGGGACCGAGTTGGTGTTGCCTTCGCAAAAATGCAGCATAATCTTCAAATCATCTTTTCATATTTTGTCCCTTTACAACAATACAAATTGTAAAGGAGGGAGTATTGAAGAATCTTGGAACTCCTGGGTTATCATAGAAAAGACAACAAACAGAACAATTAAGGGTTATCATAGAATCTTGGAACTCCTGGGTTATCATAGAAAAGACAACAAACAGAACAATTTCTGCCACCGGTTCCCAGCTAGCCGTCCCATCCTCTCCAATGGTTGCAAGCAAAGGTGAGGGGAGGCCGAACAATTAAGCAATATCAACTCACTAGTCAATGCTAGTTTTCACTCGGTAGGCCAGGTCCTGAACATGGGCCGTCCACAAATATCATTGTGAATACCCAACAAATCCTTAGTCATGGCACCCAGCTAATGGGAAATCCCTCCACTGCGTGTATCCTGCTGATAATCCTGTCGGCACCATCCTCGCCTACTGGGGACTATATGACTTTCCCTGGCCATATCTCTCTGCTTCTTACTGATTAATAGCGCTTACAATGTGGACGCCGATTATTTTCCCGGGTCTGCATTGTGCAAGGATGAGGAGGGATGAACAAGGCTCCAGGTTGTCGAATCAGTACCAACAAGAATGAGCTTGCAGGACACGACGAAACAACTCCTTCATATGCATGATACTTCACAATAATAATTTTTGGTCCGTTCAATATCCCATGCATGCACCATCATGCCATGGTGCAGACCCATGGATCTATCATCCGAGCTTCCCAATGCCATGATCATTTTTGACGGAACCAGAATCTCATCGAAATGTGCCGAATACAGTCAGCATTAGTGACATCCTAATTTGAATTTTGAACTTAGTAAAGGCGCTCTATGAAAAGGAATTCAAATTTGGAAATCCCCCAAGCGGGGGTTTGGCAATGAATTTTAGTTTTTCTATCAATGAAGGTTTTTTGTAGTCTATGGTAAAGAGAAGGAAAATATAACAGAAAAAAGTTCGGTAAATTAACTAATTTCTCACATAAATTTTGTTCTCATATTTGGGTGCCTGCAAATTATACACTCTCTCCAATAATCCTGTCATATTAAAGTCCTCAAGCTAAGCTGTTACTACCTCTTATCACTGAAAGTATGAAATATTTGTGCAGTCATATTTGTCCTGGGGTTGTCTTTTATAGTTCTATGGCACAAAATTTGGAGCGGGAAATCAAAACAGTTTGTCCATGCTATTTGAGACTCTACGGTGAACCATAAAAGTATGAATTAAAACAGTTTGTGCAGGCTATTTGAGACTCTAAGGACCATAAAAATATAAAATCAAAACAGTTTGTGCAGGCTATTTGAGACTTTACGATGCACCATAAAAGTATGAGAACCTGAGATAAATCTGGCAGCACAAAACAACATAGCAACATAGGTATTGAACTCAAATAGTAATTTGAAACAATTGAAATGATTGTAAACAGATTGTGTGATAGTATCAGGAATAGCACAGACAAACTGAATATGGCTTAGCACATATTATATCATACAGTTCACATAGACTGTACCAATGTCAATGTCAATGCAAGAAATATTTAGATGATTATATGAAGCAGAACAATATAGAATAAAAAATTTTATGTGTTCATTCTTCTCTCTTTTAAAGTAAAGTGCACTGGTTTTTGCGATTGAAATAGACGCAATGAATTTCATGCAAATAATAAAAGGTAAATTATTATTATAATGTTTTGGTCATAAATAATATGGTAAACATGCTCTAAATTTGGTGTTGAGCCATTCAATTCAGCCCGGTAGAGAAATTTGAAATTTGGTAATGTTCAACCATTGAAATCAACACTGGATTGTATGTCTTTTTCCTAAATACAGCGTTGAATGTGACCTTCGTTGACATATACTATCGTCAACTAAAAATTGTATGGAAGATGTGCTATCAAATTTTGATTTGAAAGTATAATGAAAGATTATGATGTATTTGAAGATAGAATCGTTGAAGCTAGATGCATGTTCAAAAGTTAAATCTATTTTAAGGCTTTTAAATATTTTAAATGTCTTTTAAAATTTGTTTAAACTATTAAGAATGGAAGATAGATACATATTCAAAGGTTCAGACTATTTTAGTTTTTAAAATATTTTGTAAAATTGTTAATCTCTATTTTTAAATAAATTTGAAATTTGTTTTAAAATATATTTTAATGTTAAAATTTGTTATAACATGTAATTTAATAAAACTGATCTTTTTCTAAATTAATTTGCTTCCCTTATTAAGCATAGACAACATAGAAGACCTATATCATAATTTTACTACAACCCTCTCATATTCTATTAACAAGTTCTCAATTGAAGTTTCAAATAATAAAAGAAATAGCAAAACCAACCCTTGGTATGATAACGATTGTAAAAGAGCGAGGAAAGAAACTAAGGAAGCTCTTGATGAGTCTCTTAAAATTGACAAGATAAAAATATACAAAGCCCTTACTAAAAGGAAAAAATGCAATATATTCATAAAATACAAGAAAATCTCTTACACCTCTCTAAAGTGGCTCCTAAGAAATTCTGGAGGCATATTCTAACTAGAAAAACTAAAGATAATATTAGTATTGCTTTACACTATTGGAACTCCTATCTTAAAAAGCTTTACGAATCCCCAAATGTCATAGATAACTTTGAAACCCTGCTCACAACGGAAGAATTTTTCTCATTACAAGACATAGATTTTGGGGTTAAGCGTATGGCTAATGGAAAAGCTAAGGACATTGAAGGTTACCAGGCAGAAATCTTAAAAATTGGAAGTCATGTCCTCATCCCTCACATCCACAAGCTTTTCAATCAAGTGGTTAAATAAGGGTTTCCTAAACCTTGGACTCAGAGCCTCATTATCCCTATTTTTAAAAGCAGGGATACAAATAACCCCTTTAATTATCAGGCAATTATGATTAACCCTCTCTTAGCCAAGTTATATGGTATTATTTTGGAAAAGAAGATTAGTATATGGCTTAAAAGTGAAGGTAAGCAAGCTAAAGGCTAAGTGAGTTTTAGAAGACAACACTCAACAATGGACCACCTCATTACGCTTAGGATCATTATGGAGGATTGTCGTAATGATAAATCCAATCTCTTTTGTTGCTTTGTGGACTTCAGAAAGGATTTCGATACAATGCCTAGAAATAACCTATGGAATAGATTAGAAGAGCTAAAGGTTCCTTTTGAGTTGAGAGCTGTTGTAATAAGGTTATACGAGAATGTCATTGCCAAGTTTAAGAGCAACCATGGATGGTCGAAAGTTATTAAGTGTAATATCGGAGTTAAACAAGGTTTCCCCCTCTCCCCTACCCTTTTTGGCATCTACATCAATAAGCTAGAAGGTTGTTTAGAGGAAGCATGTTGTGCTGGTATGATCTCAGCTAGAATAGTCATCATCCTTCTTCTCTATGCTAACAATATTGTTCTTTTGGCAGGGTGTCCATCTGATCTTAAGGATTTTTGCTCTACCATGGGTATGGCTATTAATACTGAAAAAACAAAAGTTATGATTATCAAATCCAAGAAGGACACTTATACTACTTTTGTGTATGGCAATAACAACTTGGAGGAAGTGTCTTCTTACAAATACTTAGGAATTGATATTCATCACAAGCTCAACTGGAACTATAGCATTGAGAAAATGATTAATGGAGGGTGGAAATATTATTTTGGTCTCGAAAATAATTGTAAAGCAGCAAACCTTGTGATGTGGGATAAAAAGAAACTCCTCTTTGAAACTTTAGCCACTCCTGTTATCTTGTATGGACGGTGAGGTTTGGGGTTGCAACATCTCTAGAGAATCCTGGAGAAATATTGAGCAAATCTAGAAGCATTTCATAACGTATAACCTAAAAATTAAAAGCAATACACCCTACCCTATTCTCCTTATAGAAGGAATCTTTCCCCTATCGAGAGCTTAGTTATGACTAGGCTCTTGTTATGCAAGCACAAAATCAATAACATGGGAGACCATAGACTTCCTAATCTAGCTTTAAATTACAACCAAAACCACCTAAGGCTTAAGCGAGGTTGGTATAAAGATACCAGGGTCTGGTTAAATCTTTGGGAGATCGACGAAACTGATGCATTGCAAAATATTAATAACATTAAAAATATTGTTACTTCTAAGTTTAAGGAGAAAATGTGGTGTGAGAAATATTTAGAGGCTAAAATAAAGTTAAGATATTATAAGGAGGTCATTAACCCTACTCTAGAAGATCAAAAGTAACTCTCTGTTTTAACTAGTTCAAAGATAAAAACTAATATAGCCAAGATAAGAACGAAGTCTCATGAGCTCCATAGCGAAACAGGTCATTGGGCGGTTCCAAAAACACCATGGGTGGAAAGGATCTGTCATCTCTATGAGAATATGAACATTGAGGATGAAAAACACTTCCCCTTAGAGTGCCCTGCATACACCCACATTAGATATCAGTTTCATAATCTTTTTTGCTACCGACCTTCCTAGCCTTTTAACTTGTCAAAATTATAGTGCGCTCGGGACGCTTCTCTCCAAGCTCTTTGAGCATAGATATACAATTTTAAAACAAACTAAATAATTCGTTTCTTTAGCTCCGATAGACCAAATTTTAGTCTCAGAGGATGTTAACCATGATCATCATCAATTATATTTATGGTAATAGTGAGGATAAAGTTTGAAAAAGAGTCTTTGAACCTTTTTTTTTTAATTCTATATGACTTTTTAAAATAAATTTATAAACATTTTGTTTTTATATAGAAAATTTATAAACTTTTTTACTTTTATCTTTAAATTTTATAAATACAAGTTGTTATTTGAAACAATTTATAAACATTTTGTTGTTATTTAAAAATAAATAAAATTTTAAAACATTTCCAGTTTTAAAAATTGTTTGTTTTATACTTAAAAGAAAACAAATCTTAATTTTATTTTTTAGAGAATATTTTTACAAAATTTTTTATGGCATTTAATTGCCACTTATAAGCATAGTTAGGATTGTTGGCAAGACACGACTGGTTGACTCATTGCACTTAGTCTCTTAAAGCTCATAATTATTTTCTTGTATAAGGCATCTTCTTTGTTATTCAAGGATCTTAACATCAAATTGCTCAGAATCATGTATAATTAAATGAAATACAAGTGACTTGCAAATTTTCAATTCTATCAAAAATAACATAGTACTAAGAGAATGAAGAATATTTCTCCTTAAATTACATTGACTCCTCAAATTTATGTTTTTAGACACCACCTGAAGCATGCATCTGGGGAGGGCTTTTCAAATGATTACATGGTTAGCAATTCTAAGGGTTTTCCACGACTTGGTACCAGGATGTATTGGCTTATTCTAAATATTGTTGGAAAAAATTAGGTTGTATGGTTGGTGAGATGCTAAGTTATTGGGAAAAAAAAATCGGGTATTTCAAGTGCAAATGACCAAAATTCAAGCTCGACGCCAAGGAAGAAGGTATGGGACATCATTAAAAGGCCAAAAATAGGTCAAGTAAGTTGACAAGGATACAAATATGTGAATAGACAAACATTATTACCATTTGATAAAGTGAGTGATTGTGTAATAGCATTAACATTATTAGATCAATGCAAAGCATTTAAGGAAAGTTGTTAGCACATCAAAGCTAGATGGGAGATTATTGGATCACACAAGTTTGCAAATTAGTGTTGGTATGGAGCCATGTTGGTATTGGTTCTATCCACATAGATATATGTTCATTGGGCTCATATTGATTATTGCATGATGGATCTTATAAGGTATTAATGCAACATTAGGGTTATCGATGTAATGTGTGAGATAATTTGGATTCTTCTGTCAAATTGCAAGAGAGGGAGGATGCCATTAGTTGTAATGAAATGAAGGATATTAGTTCAATTTTATCTCCTTTGAGTTGTAAATCCCTAATAGAAGAGGCAGCAATATTCCAAAATGCAAGTTTGTCTTTTGGGAAGCTTGATTTTCATCATCTTATTGATGTTTGCTTGATTTCTCTTCAAAGTTGTGAGGGTGTATGTGATATATACATAGTTAAGGTAGTGCAGGAGGGTTGTTAAATTGATACTATTTTAGTGGGATAAGGGATTAAAAATAGAAAAATGTTTATTTGTACTAAGAGAGGATTAGTCATGAATTTATAGAGAAAAGGCTGAAAGAAAATGATTAGAGGAGGTACATTTGAAGGGAGGAGGTAACAATAGAGAGGGAAACAATTTTGGTCCAAGGGAGAGTGGTGGAGGAGTTGAGAAGGAATTTATCACAAGGAAAAGGGAAGAATCGTATAAAGCAAAAGAGCTCACCTACCTATTAATTTTGTTCTAGGTGAGGATATCAAAATGTATGAGTTTGTAGAGATGGCTTTGCATGCCCTTGTTGCTAGATTATATGTTCAAAAAGTGGAAGAGCCTTCTTTGAAAGAGTGGTTGAAGGTTGAATGGGCTCCATGGTTAGAGTATATTTTGAAAATTTTCATCCTATATAGAGGATGGATGGATTAATTATTTTTCCTACTAATGTACTCTTTTGTATGTTACCTAAAAAAATGTTTACAATTACATTCATGAAAATTCACTACTACATTTGGGGTCCGAATTCGATGTTTAGAGCGACATTTCTAGTTAAATAACAATTCATAACGTCAAAAAGGGGTCATATGGGAGGTTTTTTTTCCAAAATTGCAACATGACATCACTTAAGAGATTTCACAGGTTGTACATTGCTCAAGAGACATAACTCTTGGAGTGTTGCTTAGGTGACACTTGATGATGTCATTAAGAGATGCTCTAGGACATTGCTTAAGTGATGTATGGCTTGAGGCATTTGCACTCAACATCCGCAACTTAAAATTGAGTCCCATAAATTTGACTATGAGATTGGTCATATATAATTGACAATAAATTTTTTTGATTGAGTTTGTTAAGAAATTATAGTTGATAAAAAATATAACCATGTGTACTTTTGTCAGTTTTTAACAAATGGAGCTTTCGACCATTAACAACCAAGCTGATTGGAACTTGTAAATGTTGTTAATTTCAAGCACAAGGTACAATTGACAAACATGTTTCTAATTTATTTTTCAACTTATCATCTGTTGATATTTCCATGGTCTAATCCCACAATGTTATAATTATCCTAACTACTTTGTTGTATAATATCAGATCTCCATTAGTAAATATAGTAATTGCACCTAGTTGTAGTATATTTATTGGTTTATCTCGACTAAACAAACATTTATGACTTTAGAGGTGTATGTAGGTGTTCTCCCTCTTCATATTTGTTTCACTTGCAAAACATAGACATCCTTTGTCCCCATGACTTTGTTGGTGTAGTCCATAGACCAATCTCACAGTCAAATTTATGTGAATCAGTTTTAAGTTGTGGATGTTGAGTGCAAATGTCCCAAGTTGTACATCGCTTAAGCAACATCGTAGAGCATCTCTTAAGTGACATCATCAAGTGTCGCTTAAGCAACAATGGAGGAGTCGCATCACTTAAGGGATGTACAACTTATGACATCTCTTAAGCTACATCATGTTGCAATTTTGCAAAAAAAACCCTCCAACATGACCCCTTTCTGATGTTATGAATTTCTATTTAATTAATCTAAACATCAAACTTGGAACCCAAATGTAGTAGTGAATTTTCATGAATGTACTTATGAAATTTTATTTTAACATACAAAAGAGTACATTAATGGGAAAATTAATTAATCCATCCATTCTCTAGACAAGATAATTTTTTTTGGAATATACTCTGACCATGGATCCCATTCAACCTTCAACCACTCCTTCAAAGAAGGCTCTTCCACTTTTTGAACATGGAATATAGCAACAACGACATGGAAATCCATCTCTACATACTCATACATTTTGATATCCTCATTGAAAACCAAATTAATAGGTGATATCTTTTTCTTTATACAATTCTTCCCTTTTCCTTATTTTAGATTCCTCAAATCCTTTGCCACACTCCTTTAGACCAAAATCGTTTTACCCTCTATTGTTATCTCCTCCCTTCAACTGTACCTCTTCCCAATCCTTTCTTCCAACATTTTTTCTATATATTCATGGCTAATACTCTCTTATTCCAGATCAACATTCTTCTTCTTTTTATCCCTTTGTTCCACCAAAGTTATCACATCATTCTCCCCTTCTAGTAAATGTATGTTAATATGAATTATCCCATTGGAAGCAAGATCAATTTAACAACCCTCCTCCACTACCTTAACTACATATCGATCACACACACCCTCATAATTATGAAGAGCATTCAAGCCAACCCTAGTAAGGCGACAAAAATCAAGCTTCCCAAAAGTTAAACTTGCAATTTGGAACATTTATGCCTCTTCTTCTACGGATTTACATCTCAAAGGATATAATATTGAACCAATATTCTTGATCCCATTACCACTGATGGAATCCTCCATCTCTTGCAATTTGAGAGAAGATTCCAAGCCATCTCCCAAATTACATCGATAAACCTAATGTTGCCTTAATTTCTTACAAGCTCCATCATGCAAAAGGCAATGTGAGCCAAATCAACATATCTCTAATGGATTGAATCCATACAACCCGTAATTTGAAAACTCATGCGATCCAATAGTCTCCCATCTAGCTATGCTATACTAACAAATTTCATTAAAGGATTTGCATTAATGTAATAGTGTCAAATTACAAAATCACCTACTTTATAAATTGGGAATAAAGTTTGTCTATGCACATAATTGTATCCTTGTCAACTTACTTGTCTACAAGTACGACTGACAACTTTATTTGCAGATCGTATGACATGGGAAGGGATGAAGGTGAATGATTGAGAGTGCACCATCTCAATGATTGCAAAGAGCAGATGCTTCAGCCTCTAGATGGTTGAAATCTTGGTTGGGGACGTTCCATTTTTGAGATGACGTAGGATGTTGATGATTGTTTCTGATTCACCTTGACAATTACTTTTGGGAACCGTTGAGAAAGGGAAATATTCATGCCTTAGGTGAACGTACAAAGCTCCGTTGTGTTATTAGTTTCAATGACCAAGCTACCAACATAGGTACATAGGATCTCTCCATTGAAATTTCTAAAGACTCCACCAAATCCAACTTGTCCTGGATTTCCATTAGAATCTCTGTTGAAGGTTAATTGATGAAGCCTTGATCTGGAACTTGCCACTTTGATGGGATGCAAGGAGCCAGAGTATTTGGTATGGGAGTGTTGTTGGTAGGAGGCTTGGAAATCCATAGGTTTAGAATTACCCCCCACCTCTTCTCCATCAAAGTATTCATCATGCCATCTAAGGATAACCATAGTCTCTGTAATATGATGCTTGATGTTGTCCATGATTTCTTCAAGTGAAAGACTAGTATTTTTGGATATACATTGATTCCTTTACTTCCACATTTACCACATTCTGAAGCTTGGGATCAACTTCCAAATCTTATTAAGAATAGGGTTTCTGTAGGCTTTGTTGCGCAAAGTGCACAAAGTTTCAATGCCATTATGCTTATGGCGATTCGATTGACACATTAAGGTGGTCCATTCAGTCCCATATTTGAGAGATAAAGGGAAAATAATCAAGAAGATGGTTGAATGGTTTCTTTACATTGAGCACATAGGTTATAGTTGGAGGGTCCCAAAAATCCTCTAGGCTGAAGATTGTCCCAAGTGAGGATCCTACCCATCCCCACAAGCCAAAGGAAGGGGCATATTTTTGGCTAGTATCTAGAATGCCATATTTTTTTTGATAGAATATCCTTGTGCATGAGGTGACCCCTTATCTTTAGCTGTTATCCTTCTTTAATTGTAAATTTTCCAGATGAGGAGTATCCCCATCGAAGGATATCTTGTCCCTTATTGATTTTAATCCTTCTTTTGCTTATGGCATCAATCCAAGGTTGGATATTAATGTGCTCTTGTACTCCCAACTATGCATTAGCGGTGTTCCATTGGCTCTAAGTATCACCTCGATTCATACCTTTATAGTAGTGATGTATTTGGTGGTCCCAAAATGCCTCAATGCTCATTATGATCCCCTGGAGACAATCATCCATTTGAAGGAAAGGGACTTGCTGCCATGAATATTTCCAAAGACAAGCATAATTCCCATTTGAAATTCCCTAAATATATACTCACAGATGAGATCTTTATGTTGTCAAGTCGCATTCCATATCCACTGACCTCACTAGTGTAGTTTCCATCAAGTCAAGTCAACTTCAACCACATTGGGGGCATACTTAGCATGTCATAGTTTTGTCTAGTTGTCATTTGGTCTTTTGATCCATCTCCACAATACCTTGGAACTCATTACCTGATTTAAGATCTTAGGATCTCATAATCCCAAGCCTATAGAGATCTTAGGAACATAAATATATTCCCATTTGACAAGGTCTCGCTTCTTTCCATCACCAACTCCACTCCAGAGTAAGTTCCTCTAGATATTATGTATCTTTTTAAGGACATCCTTTAGGGTTTCCAGGGGAAATAAGAGGTAAATAATAATGGATTGAAGGACCTATTCGAGGAGGATTATCCGACTGGGAAGATTTATAGTGCGGAAGGTCAAGGAGGAGAGTCATTTTTCCAAGAAGGTTAGGAGATCCTCGCAAGAGAAATTCCTTAGAGCATTGTCTATCAAGGGAATACCCAGGTATTTGGATGAAAGGGCGTTCCTCGTGAATCCCAGAACACCAGGGATGTGGCGTTGGATAACAAGAGGGGTGTTAACAAATAATATTTAATATTTAGTTTTATTAATGGAGGTTTTAGAGGGTTCATTGAAATCATTATGTATAGAATGCAAGGTTGTAGCTTCTTTGACAACGGGGACTCCCATAAGAAGGGTATCATCCAAAAATTTGTTTTTTGTGGAAGGGGGGCTTAAAACATGAAGGGAGAGGCCAAATAAGGAGCGATCCAAGGTGGCATCTTTGATTTTCCTATTGAGAGCTTCACTTATGAGGATAAAAGGGAAGGGAGATAGTGGGTCCCCTTGCCAAATGCTTATGGAGAGTGAACAAGTTTCAGTAAGGGATCCATTCAAGAGGATATAGAAGAAAGCTGGGGAGGTAAGATTCATAACCCAATTGATCCATATATTTTTGAAACCAAAATATTTCAATACTTGTCGCATATACTTTCAGCTTAACTTGTCAAAAGCTTTTGAGAGATCTAGTTTTATGAGCAGAAATAGAGTACAAGTAACTCGAAGAGAGTGAACCATCTCATGGGAAATAATGATGATATCCATGATCTTCCTTCCCTCCACATATCTAGTTTTCTATGGAGATATGAGATTTTGCAGCAAGGGATTTAAGCGAAGCGCAATGAATTTGGCGATGATCTTGTAGATAATATTTGAGAGAGCTCTAAGCCTGGAGTTTTTCAGGTCTTTGTCTGTCCTACTTGGGTACGAGCGTGAGAATGGTTGCATTTAGGGATGTGAAACCTATTTATATTTCTAATATTCCTCCACAAGTTACCAAACCTCTTCCTGGATCATGGACCAATAATGGTGGAAGAAGCCAATAGTGAAACCATCGAGGCCTGCTGATTTCAATATACTTCATTGAATAGTCCACTTATTCTCGAGTGACGTGTCTCATGAGGATTTCATTTTGTTCCTCTATGACTAGATGAGGAGTGTGCAGAGTAATTATTCATATGGGCTCTTCTCGGTTTCTGTTCGGTTCCGTCATGAGGTCCTCATAGAAATACACAATCTCCTTTTCAATGTCTCTCTGATCAGTGACTGCAACCCCTTGTGAAGTTTTCAATTTGTTTATACGTCTGACATGCCAAGACTGGATAGTTGAATGGTGAAATAACCTTGTATTGTGTTCCACCTCTTTTATCCAGTGAACACGATATTTATACCTCCAAAGAACCTCTTTCGAGGCATTGCATTATGTGATCTGTTTAGCCAAATATTTTTCCTTCTCAATGAGCTCCTCTAGGTGTCCTAGAGAAATGATGTCATGTTGAGTTTGTTTCATATGCAAGTCTAGATCCCTTTGAGATTAAAAGATATTCCCAAACCTGATTATGTTCCAATGTTTGAGTTTTTGTTTAAAATACTTTAACTTTTGTTGAAACTGGTAAATGAGAGAGCCTCTATGGATAGAGGAATCCTCCCACCATGTGTTGTGATTTTCCTGAAACTCTTTGTTGGAAAGCAAGAAATTCTTAGAATGAAAGTCTTTTAAGAGATATGGGTCACCAATATCCATAGAGAAATTGATAGGGTGATGATCTGATCTAGAGAGAGGGATGATGGATGACTCTAGGGATATCCCAACCATGAAATAAAATCACTTACCATAAATCGGTCCAGGTGGAAATCAACATATTGAGCTCTAGACTATCAATTACTCTAGGTAGAGGTGTCATTGACCGAGTTCAATTCGATCAGCTACAAGTCTTAAATAGTTTTACTAAATGCTTCATTATCTCTTTCTATCATTCTGATGCCTCCTTGTATTTCAATGAGTGGGGTGATCATGTTAAAATCACCTCCAAGAATCCATATGTTATCCTCTACGTTCTCCTTGATGTGGATGATACTCTGGAGGAAAGTGATATTTTTAGGAAGAGCCAGGCCCATACACAATAGTTAAAAATCCGTTGAGTCCAGAATATAAAAGCTTAAAACTAATGGATATCGTCCAAGGAGTGTAAAATGAGGTAATGATGTCCATGTATCTTGGATCCCACAAGATGTTTAAACCATCGACACTTCCCCTAGCATCATTTACTATGATGTTTATGTTTATCGACCATCGTGTAAGTATACGTTTAGCTTCTTCTCCTCAAGGAGGAGAATGTCTATGTGTTATTCCATGACCATTTTCCGCAAGATCCTCTGGTTGGTCCTGCTATTTATGCGTATGATATTGCAAGACTGTATCTTCATCGAATTAGATTTTGGGGTTGATAGGGGTGAAGGTGTGTGTGAGCACCGCCATATGACCAGAGTTTACCATTAGATGTCCAAATTACTTGATTATCTTATTTGTGGGTTCTCTTGCCTTCCTCTTGTCATTCATTTAAGATTTATTTGTGGGTTTGTTGGGACCTTGTGCAATACCCAGATTTGATTTCGAGTGGGCTGCTTCTCCAACTCTATAACTGAGAAAAACTATGAACCTTTGTTAGTTGTAACATAGGAACAACATGATATTCCCTTTTGCGACAAGATTCTACGATGCTTTCCATATTTAGGCCCACTAGATCATTGTCATCACATCCAGATTCCATGTTTGCTCCCTTTTACATAGCTACATATTCCTTTTGTTGGGTATGTGGTGTCTTTTGAGGCTCCTCCACTAGTTTCTTTGTGGCTGGTTCAAGCTGCAGGTTTTAACTGCCACTGCCCTTTCCTCTTCATTAGCTTTTGGATCCTATTGGACTTCCTTCGCACCCTTATCCTCCGAAAAATATTTAAGGTTAGCTAGGAGATTCTCAAACCGGTTCCTAGAAGCAATTTTTTTCCCTCGATTCAACCCCATTCTCTTGTGTGATTCTCTCCTTATGCCTTGTGTCGAGATGAATATCTCCTTGTATTGATTTAGGTCTTGGTATGAGATCTTTGGTATTTGATTGAGAGGACACTATATGGATAGATGTCCACGAATTTGACATTTTCAACATCGAAACGAAATATGCTCATAGTTTATAGTTTGGATACAGTCCTCATCGAGTCTTGGTAGACAGATTTCTCCTGGTAGAGCTTGCAAAATATTCAGATAAATACAAATTCTAGCATATGAAGTGTATCACCCTATTTTGGTGACTTCAAATATTTTAAAAAACTTATCTAGGGTATTCCCAATCCCTTTCTAGTGTTTTTGGTAGCCAAAACTCCAATGGAAGAGAGTAAAGGCATATCCAAACTGAAGCATAGGTGAATTATTCTTTGTTCGGGTTCAATTTTTCCATCAAGTCCCTGAGGACTAAGGTTGTAGAGTTGAAGAAATATGGGTGGTTTTCAAAGATTCGGTCCCAATCCTTGAGATTCTTAAAAGTTGTTGTGAAAAAAACTTTGAAGCCTAGGAAAAGATCAAAATGGCCCTTTGGCTTCCACCACATGTCGATCTAGCAGATTAGGTCTTTTTCTCCTGGCCAAAACCTAGGATTTCCCTATGAGAACGTGATCTTTCACGTACTAGGTATATCCTTCCAAACGCTCTGAGAGGATCTCATATCTTGGAATTTTCATTTCTTGTTGAATATACTTCCCTGGATCCCAGGATCTATCCACCTTTGGATGCGATGTCGATGCCGCCTTATTGTCATCTTTGACTTTTGCTTTGTCTAAAGTCAGATCTCCCACATCTGGCATGCGTTCATTTCCATTTTCCCCCATGGTTCCTTATTTCTGATTGACTGGGAAGCTGAGCGATGTCTAACAATGTCATTGTACGAGTGGGAAGAGATTTGGTCGTCTCCCTCCTTAGCCACCATGATAGGTCTTGGCCTTGGTGGCAGGATTGAAGCTAAAACCCTAGCAGTCTAAACCCTTGATCTCTAGTTCCTTTCCGTTCAACAACTTCAATCACATCCCTCCATGCCCTCACTCATGTCATATTGGAACACACACACACACACATAGAGAGAGAGAGAGACTACATTTTTCATGTTGTTGATTAAGGCGATGTGTATGTTAGATGATGTTTGTCATACATGTGTGATGGTTATGTTAGATGATGTTTGTCATACACGTTTGATCGTTATGTTAGATGATGTTTATGTTTAGTAGGTGGTCATGATGATGATGATAATGGTATGTTACATGATGTTAGGTAATGGTGGTGATGGCCGTTGATTTCATGATCACATTGTATTCTTTTTTAATTTTATGTATATATATGGACAAATTTTTTATGAACTCAGTGGGTTGTTTGTCAAATTGTTTTATGAAATTTTATTGTCATGCATGTGATGTGATTTATTTATGTCGATGAGTATGATTCATGTGTGTGACGTAATTTTCTTTATATATTTATGTATTTATGTCGATGTCCTTTATAATAGCTATAATTATAATTACAAATTGTACAACTATAATTACAATTTGCAATCAGTATTACACTTACAACTACAAATTTATAATCACAAATTGTAGTTATAGTTACAATCAGAAATTCCAAATTATAATTACAAATGTGCAATTGCGTTTACAAATTAATTTACAAATAATAAAATAATTTACAAAATTGCAAAGTTACAAAATAATTTACGAAATTGCAAAATTACAATTAAAGAATACAAACTTGCAAATTTACAAATTTCAACTTTAATTACAAGTGTACAGTCACACAATAATCTTACAATTACAATGTTGAAATAACAAGATACATAGGGCAATAAGAAATGGAAATACCAAGTTTATAGTGCTTTTGGTAAAGAGAAAGAGAAACTAAAATATAAATCTAAGTAAAGTTTCCAATTACATTATTAAATGTGGACCGTGTGAAAATAGAAATTATGTTCTTTCCTCACCCATTATTTATCACAAATTTTACAAAATCAATCATAGATTCTTGAGTATTGAGTAGCTTCATTATGGAAGTTATGAGTCCCATTGGATCTATTTTTTATAGTATTAATTTTGTTCTTTATGCACATAAAATTGGAAAATAGTTTTGATCATTAAATTTAGGATTTATAAAATATTTGTATTGTCCATGTTCCTTGTATTAATCATTTAACCATTGTCCTTCTATTTTAAATGACAATTTAAATCGAATATGCCTATGTAGGGTGTTACCACCATAGAAAATAAAATGACATTTTTTCTCTTAGGTTTAATTATCATAATCTGGATTTTATTCATCTTAATGCTAAGTTTATAAAAATTGTAACATGATTGATAAGATTGATTTTCTTATTCATGAAGGACTTAAAAGTTTAAATATAATAATAATGTAATCTATGAAGGAAAGAACTCTCACAAGTATCTCTATAATTGTTTTTTCCCCACAACTTCCACAAGCATTACTAGTATCCATTGAAATCACTTATTTAAACATAGCCCTCAACCTACTCCAGCATACATCTTAGAAGTTCATGACTCTATGGGATCTCACAATTATAAACTTGAGATAGTTATTGGACATTAATATTATGGGGTAAATGCATCATTGGTCCATCTAGTTGAACCCTCAGTCAAGGACAACAATGATTTTTTTTTCACAACTACGATCAAGTATGTTCCTCCCCTATGAAGGAATAATGTTGTTTCCTAGAGAAACAAATGCTCCCTAATGGGTAAAAATTATCAAACTCCATGCATGGCACAAGACTTGTAAATATCCATCGGTGCTAAGCCACTTTCATCCATAAATATGGATATAGATACTACACATAGTCCTCTTCCTACATCTTCACCATTTCGAAGTTCTAATACATTCACATTTCAAATAACATCTACACCTATAGAGGTAAGTCTAGGAAAATTATGAATCTTTTAAATTGATTTATTCATTAATTAAAGATGATAAACCATAGTTACATGGAATGTTAGGTTCAAGATCCAAATTAAAGAAACACTGACCCAATGGAGCTTTGGATAGTTTTCGAGGAATGTTCTTATGATCAAATTGTGTTATAATAGTTGAAATAATCATTAATTATTTTGTTTCTAAGTAACATACTTAAATAAGTTTGAATGTTTAATGTTCACTTCCATTGAATAAAATCAAACTTGTGCATTTAGATGTGTTTAGAAACCTAAATTCAATTGAAAATATTCAACTTGTTTGTGGCTTTAAACATATCTTTAAGGACCGTAGTAATTCCAAAGGTATTTAAATAGTAACTTTAAATTATAGCTACTTTGAAATTTTAATTTAAATTTTCATCATTTTTACATAATTGATAATTACAAATTACTTAGTATTGTTAAAGTTTTTAATAATTTCCAAGAAAAGTTATTAATTATATTAAATTTAAGTTTTGAAAAAGGAGCCATTATTTTTTTGCCATAGTCCAAGGCATGGAATAGCAGGTTAAGTGTTTAAAGTTGGGTTTGTAATTTAACAAATACACAATTGAACGTCAACAATGTTACAATTCAAACTAATATATTTTGTGTACAAATCCTAAACCCCAAATACCCTGAGCCCCAAACCTTGCTTTTCCATTGTCAATAGAAGGGCATATTTGTATATACCTGGGTTCTATAAGTGTTTTTTTTCTTTGAATTAACAGCCCAACCAACTTCTTTTTCCAAAGCTCAAAGAACCACATTAATGCCAACCTGAGGAGGGAGATTACACCCTCTATGTTTTTTGAGACATTGAAAGATTCTGGTTGTTATAGACCACCTATTTCCATAAAATTATCAATTCCACGAGATCTCTAGGATTAATTGAATCTTACTATGAAAGAAGTATGAAGGAAAATGAATTACAGTGTTAGAATTATTAAACATGCGTAGTAAAATTAAGAAGACAAGAGGCACAAACTTGACAAAAATAAATGGACACAATAATCATTAATCTGTGTACAATATATCCATAATACAAATAAGGAAATTCAAATTCTTTAGGAGTGATTCGAATCCCTAACTCCAGACATGAATAAGTTTGGGAAAATCACCACTAAAGACTCACTAGTGCAACTCTGAACAACTAAAACAATGAACAATCAGTTAATTAACCATGGTAGGTGAGAAAAGGCACCTTATTCCATGAATCATGCAAAGGAGGTGCATTACTAACTGAGAGTGAATGTGTCCCATTAGAGCATGACTCAACACTGACTAGGGTGAACTGAACTTAGGTGGAACTCCCATAACTCAGTGTGGGATCCTAAAATATAGGGATTGGTCTTTGGAGCTCCTAAAATCATGCATGAGGGTGCATCAAGTGGTAGGTGGGCCCCAAATGACTCATCCATGGCACTAATGAAGTGACAAAAACATCCTAGGTAAGGAAAATCATAAAATAAACTAAGGTGGACAAGGGAGGATTATAATAATCCTAACACCCCCCATTAATCCATACTTGGACAACTTGGGCCTTGGAATTTGAGACCAAAGGTCACCCGATGACAACAATAATGTAGAAAATAACTACTCAATAAATGAGGAAAACCTCATGGTAACCCCCCTCCCCCCCTCAAAATGAACAACAGGGAACTAGATCAAGCCTTCACACCAAGAGACAAATTTCTCTTGAGTAAAAAACTTTGTGAAAAAAGTTATGCGATATTCACCTTTGTAGAGTAGTAATGCAGTGTTATGGTCCTTGTTTGCACTAGTTCTTTGATACACTGCATGTGAACCTCTCCACCTTCTTCCAATGTGATGCGAGATAGGAAATGGATTTTTTCTTCTTTTGCAGTCAGACTTGAACCTTTTGAATCTCTATGATAACAAGATGAAATCTATCTTGGGATGCCATGCCTTGCGGGTTTTCTTGATCCCATTCATTTATTTCCTCAGATTTAATACCAAGGAAGAATAATTAGTGTAACCCTTGGTCTATTCCATGTATATCTTTTCTTCCAAGTCACCATGTAGGAAGGTACTTTTGTCTCTTCTCTATGGAGAATGAGAGACAAGATCCAATGTCTCGCTGTTCTAAAATGACTCATATTCCTTATCAATGACTTCCTTCCTTGGTGGATCATGGAAAGCCACTTTATAGGATTGTGGATTAGACTTCACCATCATGGAAAACCTCTCTGGGAGATGGTAGCACCTGTATGGGAGAAGTGGAATTGTATAATGTAGTGAAAGGTTCTCTTCTTGAAACCAAGATCTAGTTCTCCTTCCATCAGATGGATCCCCAGCCATGTTCCCAACAGCTTCAATGAGGTTTTGATCCCATTTAGGCATAGGATTGGGTTTAAGAAATGAGTCTAGATATGGATCTACTTGAACTTCATTCTCAATATCAAGATATGATTCAACTTGGTCCTCATATTATAATTTTGAATCATTACAAGAAACATTATCATGTGCAAATGGTTTAGGTAAAGTAGATTTACCTTCCTCTTTAATTGGCTACAGATCTTTCAATGGATTTGAGTATGGAAAAAATTGTGAGAACTCATATGCCTTGGAGGCATGGTTTGCAACACCTTTAGATATCAACTTCCCAATAGAGATGTCTGAGATCTCAAATGTGGCAGGTCCAAAAATAACTCTCTTTGGAGAACCAGTGTGTGTCATTTGGTAAACATATAAAAAATTTGTTTCTAAACAAGGAACATAAAGAACATTTTATAACACTCCATGTTTGAGTTGTATTATTCCCTTCCCTACAACAAGTATTTGAGTATCATCTCCTATGTGAATACTTGGACCATCATTGATATTTAATGAAGAAAATGAATCTTTTTAGGAAACCATGTGGTTGGAGGCTCCAAAATATATGAGGAAGGCTTGACATTTTTAAAATCCATCCTTTAGTGCAAGGCATCCCTCATGATCATCTATCTTGCTTCCAAAATTAGTCTTCCTTGCTCATTCCGAGAGGGAAATTTTATTGTGTTGTTCAAGAAGTCTGTCCATTTGATCTATAATTTTCTTCATACATTCACTCTATGTATGGTTTTATTTCTTGTAATAGGTACACTAGATCTGTTCAAACCTCTTTTTCTTATCCTTCTTGGAACCCGAGGCTCTATCGGATCAATCAAGCTTCTCCTTTGGTTCGAATTTAGAATTTTATTTGTCCTTTCCCTTTTGCTTCCCTTTTTCTTGTGCATTATTTGACTCCCCAACCAAAATATATTGATTCTTGGAGGATTTTAGGGATCCCATTTGGACCAACTTATCTTGTTCTTGGATCAAGGATTCAATGAATGCATCAAGTGGAGGCATTCACCAGTTTGGGGTTGTCAATCTCTCGGAGTGGAAGGTGGACACAAAAAGTGAAACATTCAGGGCCAGGCTTAACAAAATGGATAGCACCAACTGCTCATCCTTTTTGTCAATTCCACATTGTTTGCACTACATGACCAAAGACTTGAATTTCATGAAAAATTGTTGTATGGTTTCGAAATTGCTCGGTTGAAGAGAAATTAATTAATTCTCCCAAATGTGGCTTCTCAGCTCATCCTTCTTGCCAAATCGTGATTCGAGATTCAACCAGACTTCTCTTCGGGTTTTTAATCCATCAAGGTGGAAGATCAACTCCTTGGAGATATGAATACACATAAAACCAAAAGCTTCATCCAATTTGTTTAGGTACTTCGATTTCTCTAAAGCTTGCTGGGGTTCGACCTCCTTTCCCAATGTGACCCTATATAGACCCTTGTTGCTTAATACTATATGTATATCTCCTCTCCAATCTAGTTAATTAAAGGGTGTGAGGATTCTTGGTGTGAAGGCGGTTGAATTCTCCATTTTGTAGTTGTAGGAGCAATACAATTATACTAAATTCTTCACAAAACCTGCATACTAAATTAAACTAAGAAACTGGTAAAATAAACTAAGGTGAACAAGGGAGGATTATAATAATCCTAATAATTTCACTCTCCTAGCTTCATATTCTCCCTCTCGCTTGCACCGAGTCTACCCATTTTCCCTTTTAAATTTAGTAAAATCAAGCTCTTTGTGAAATTCCCAAAGGAGCTGTTGATTTCAAGAGAAATAATAGATGGGAGGGAAAGAAAGAAATGGGGCAAATGTTTGAATTTGATGCAAGACCTAGGGCGTCGTCCTTCACTGCAATCAAAAACCAAAATTATCATTTGATTCATCATATTCGTCACAATAATCATACCTGCCTTGCTCTTCATACAACTGGAAAGGAGTACGAATCACGAGAAATTCCATGTCCTAGAAATGGCGGCTATAATTAAATAATACGACCATTATCAATGTTTTTCCAAGCTTTGGGAATTGGAATTTGGGTAAAGCTAAATGCAAATGACAACCTAAAAGGTAGTGTGATATGAAGATGACTACTAAAATTTTCATCCCATTTGTTTTAAACACAACAATGTCTGTGGACCACGAATACGATCGTCGCTCATTATCACATTTATTTTATCCTTCGTGTTTTTCTTAAGAGTGAATCATGACCTCAAAGTTTGATCTTTCTAAATATGGAATAATATTTATTTTGAGCTACCTAAACAAGGAATCAAATCTTACAATAAAAAGATTATGATAAAATAAGAGGCATTGTTATTAAAATTCTTGTAGGGAGGAGTTTAGGGAAAGTCCTTTGTTTTGGCCATAAAATAGGGGGTTATTTCTATTGAGATAGATGCAAATACATTTTATAGGGTTAGGAAGAAAGTCTCTAATTCTAGTTAATACAAATGACATTACTATGATAAAATAAAAAGATTATCCATTGTCTAATTAAACTGAAATTCATAGCACCTTTTAATTAAACCAGTGTACGATAATGGTAAAACCATGCCAGTTCATCTTATGTAAATGGACGCACTGGTGTGGCTAAACCAAATATGCACTGTGCTAGAACATTCACAAAAAACCCGCAAAAGAAAATATCCACTATATTTGATAGTGGATAGTTATCTATGCATTTTTTCCTATTGCTGACCACGGTGTGCGTAGTATTTAAAGGAGATTTGGTGCAACCATATTTTTATTACGCACCGTAGTATGAAGTTTTTAAATTTTTGTTAAATGCCAATATAGTGCATCGTGGAAAATGTAGTGCATCGGGGCGTTCATATATTTTTAGCGCATCACGTTTTGGTTTTTTTTTTAAATGTATATTCACAATGTGTTTCATGCTATGACACATTGGTGCTCCTATGTAACTAGAACACCAATGTCTGGAAAATCAAAACTAAAAATTTGCACAAATAATTTTATCATTCAATAACTAATTCTAGAAGGGATTGAAAAAAAAAATCATTATTTCATTATTTTGCTAAAATTTCAAGTGGAGAGTTTTGGATGACAGAGTTACCGAGGAGGAGTTTGGAGCATCCAAATCATTCTGAATATCAACATTTGTAAGGTATGTTGAATCAAACAAAAATCTACATAGTATAAATTTCAAGTATGTAAATTATTGCTATTGATCACAATACATGGTTTATTTATTTTCTTATCTAGATTTTATTGTTGTTTCCTTTTGTTTTACGTGGTTGCAAAATTTTGCATTAGGGTTTAAATCCCTCTATTGATTCACAATTAGGAATTTTCTTTTAGGGATTTTATATTTAATGGGTTTGTAGTTTTAAATATAAGGTGTTGGGTGCAATGGGACCACTTATTGGGTTGAATTTGAAACCATGTCGGCCCTGTCAGTTTTTTTTTGTTTTCTTTTAGAAAAAATGCTTACACATTTCTTTCATGCAGCCAAATTGTTTAAAAGAACTAGTACGTTTAAAGTAATAGAGCATTGGTAATGTTGCACTTGTTTTTTTTTATTTTTTCGTTTTTAAAACGCTTATGCATTTGTTGGTGCGGTTGAGTTGTTCTAATGCATCGATGCGTTATTTGTAAAAGTGCACCATTTTGATGATAAGAGCTTTATAATAACAAAGTTGCATCAATAAATGTGTATATGAATTCCTTTATTTTGTTCTAGTTAATGGTGTATTCAAGTATGAAAAGCACTTATGTGTTTTGTATATCGAAACGCACCGAAATGGTAGTCTACTTTTTATTTTGAAGATATTTAATTTATTTGTATAACTTACTTAATAGATTCTCTATTTAATGGTTCATATTGTTTATTGATAGAAAATGCATGGAAAGAGTTCAATGAACAACAATTATAGTTGACATGGTGGGAGCACATCCAAAACAACAAAGTTGAATTATTTGTAAATTTAACCAATATGTATTGGTTAATGCGTGACATGAAAAGCCAAAAGATTGGGAAGCTAGATAAGATTCTTTAAAATCTAAATACAGAAAAGCGTAGAACCTTGATGGAAAAGTTGCACTAAAGGGATAAATGAAGTGAATAAAAAAGAAATCAATATGAATTTTTTTCTTGAATTTTGAGTAATATTGTACTTAAGAATATTCGTTAATGTCTTTCAACCAATCTAATTCACATATGTTGAATGTTGACTAGAATTGTTGGACATAATTGCATGTAGGAGGAGCCATGTCAACAATAACGTGCTTCAAATGTATGAAATCATTGAAGTTTTATATTATGTACATCTAATTAATTATTTTAGCATTAAATGTTAATTTTCAATTGTTTTGTTGCAAAAAAGAAAACAAAATGGAACCCATTCAACACATAAGACATGACGACAAGGAAAAAATGGGTTGATGGCAAAGTTTGTGAATAGTTGTGATTTCCTTATAACATCTTAAGGTTTCATATCGGTTGTGATATTTATATTTTAAATTTTTTACACAATCCATCATTGGATGTCTTCAAACAAGTGTTAACATACAAATAAGACCCATCAAAAGAATTGATTGAAATTGGGTTAAATAAGGGTTTTACGGCTATGTTATTGTATCAAAAATTAATTGTGGAATTTGTAAGTATTTATGTTGTTTTACTTCTCTCATTTTATAATTAATAAAACAACAAAAATCCTTTATATTGAATTTATGATTTGTTATGGGGTTTAAAACTTGTAGGAAACAAAGTATGGAGTGGAGCCAACATAAGACTTGTTGGGAGAAGGAATACGATTTTGTTTTGAAAGAATGTGCATCATTCAAGACTTATTCTTCCTTTGTACGCCGCTTTTCAATTTATAGTCATGTATATTATCTATTTTAATTTCAATACTCCAATTAGTATAGATAAACTCATTACACTTTATTTTTATGTTTGTAGATGGAAGCTGAAGAAGAGGAAAACAATTGAGGCAATCAACAAAAAAAATTAGCAAAATAAACTAAGTCATGCAAGTGGATCGAGCACCGATAACAATTCCAATGAATAATGATTATCCATATATTTTGGATGTTAATGCAATATGTTGTATATTTTGAAATAATTGTCTATGAAAATCACACATTTTGTATAATGTTGTGGATATAGTTTCTCGATTCAAAGACAATGGGTTACCAGTTAGTGTAACAATTACGTGCATGTTGATATTTTGATTATTGTGGACTTTATGTTGTCCCATTTTGTATGAGAAAGGGCCTTTTATTGATATATAAAAAAATGGAGTTTTTTATTTTATTTTATTGCATTCTTCAATGTTGTAAAATTACATGTGAAATGTTACATCGCTAATTAAATATATGGATGATTAAATATTACAATAAATATGAAAATTTATGATATAACAAATTAATCCGAACATCATATCTAAATGCAATATTACAATTCAAGTGAATACTATTATACAATAATATTTCAATTTTTTATGAATAATGGAATTAAACAAAATAAAAATAAAATATAGATATCCAATGCAATATCAGTAGTCAATGTTCACCAAACATAAAATAATCACAAGTGCTTCTGATTTTTTCAATTTCACCGGTGCTTTTGAGATAATGTCACATCGACGTGCTTAAAACAACAGAGACCCAGTGCAACAAAATACTCGTTGCATGCCCTGATGCCTTTTCTATTATTACGACTCGGTGCATTATTACATATTAACAACATCGTTAAATTTTAAAAATATAACGACAATAAACTTTATCGGTGCATTTTTCTTCACTTATCAGATACATGCTTTAATAATTAGTAAGCACTAGTGTTATTTAATAGTTAGTAATCGTAGGTGCTACATTTAATATAAAGCACTCGTGCATATATTGTTATAAAGCATCGGTGCTTTATAATAGTTCGTAAGCACTGGTGCTACTTTTAATATAAAGCACTGGTTATGATTAAAATTTTGGTGTGCATCAATTTTATATGTATTATAAAGTACCGACACATGTAATGCTTTCAAATTTTGGCCTACATCGACGCATGTATTGCTTTTAAAAGTACCAGTGTGTTTTATGTTTGTCAGCACCGATGAATTTGTTCCAATAAACCACACCAATAAAAAACCTCCGCAAAAGCCTCCAGTTGCCAAGCTTTTTTTAGTTATAATAAATTCCCGTGAAAACATATGCTAAAACATTCGGTACCATTTGCGGAGGTTGTGACAAAGTTTTTTTTGAGAATTTTGACCAATCTTGTTACACTAAAAACCTCCTCTACACAGCCTTTTTCATGCAATGAGAAGTATTATTGTAAGTATGACCTATTCATTATGTGCCATTTTTACACATATAATAAGTTACAACAATTAATCAAAACTATGAACATGTTAAATTACCATCACCAATTGATTAATACCAACTTAGGTCACATAACAAAAGGGGTCAATTCTACATTGCTTAATGGGAATACAAAGCCTAGATTTGAGAGTTACCTTTGAAACCTACACTTCAAATGTTATAAATTCTCTTATCCAAGTGGAACCCAAGGGAACTTAGGAAGGTTTCCCATTATCACCACAACAACTAATCCTTGTCTCGCTTTATTTCGATTATTTTCCAACACACAGGGGAATGCTAGAAAATGTGTCTTTTGATGTTTTTTTAGCATAAGAGGGTTGGTGGATTTTACCAAGATCAATATTTATCCAATTGGGTGATGAAATTAATATCTAAGAACAAAAGGGTTTGAATTAGATGGAGAAGACACAATTAAGCCATTCACCAATGTGCCATAATTAGTCCAAAACAAATTTTTATGCAAGAATAAAGTGAGAACCCTTAAACAGGTTGCACCTCCCAACCATGAAATTATAACCAACAATCGTATGCAATAAATAAATAAAGAATCCCAAAGGGGTTAAATCCATTGGTGAAGAGCGAGGAGTTTTTCAATAGTGGGAAATATTTAATTATTGTAAGGGATTAGCCTAAAGCCATGGGATCACCTTGAGGCAGTGGTCAAATGTGTTGTTGCACCTAGCGAGATTATATAAAATGATCTTGTGACTCATGCACGCATAAGTGGATCAAATCCCACCTCCATGTCCTTCAAATTTCAATAAATCATTTAGTTCTAGATAGAATGGTTAAGGGATGAAACATTATCTTCCTCGCTCAAGTTATATTCTTATAAGTGACAAGTTGAACTCTAATTCTTTATCCCTTAGGGCATAGACCAATTGGTGATAGGATGCACTGTTAAGGCACTCCTTGCGATGTCACAGCTTCAAACCTCGAATAGCTTGTGCACATGTGCAAGGGTAGTGTGGGTGCACATGTAGGTTATAGTGCCAGCATACGATAATTGAACCTATGTCACACGAGTACAATCTCCACCTAGTTACCGATTCCTCTTGATATAAAATAAATAATTAAATAAGACAACAACAAGCTTCTTCGAACAATATAAATGACATCAATAAAATCGTTCAATAATTCAAAATTACATCAATGATTAAAAATAATTTACAAAATCAACCATAAACTCTTATTTTATGGCAAATTTATACTTTTACACATGTATTAAACATTTATTACAATACCGAACCTTTGGAAATTCTTATAAAAACCTTATTCATCCATTAATATAATAATAATAAAAAAGAAATAGAAAAACCTCACATAAAATCCATCATACCCAAAAATATTTACGAAGTGTTTCTAAGGGAAACTCCTTTTTCTTCCAAATATGTTTGTGCCTTTATATGATTCCTCCTTTCGTGAGGAGTTATATCAATCATCTCATTCATCCATTATCAATTATACAATTATTTATCTTTTATGGATTTCAATTATGATATTTTCTTTTAAGTGATTTTTTGTTAGTATTTTATTAATATCAAAACTTCATTAAAATCATTTTTTTTATTCTATTGGATTTATTTTGCAATATAATAAGTTAATCTTTAATTTTTTAAATATTCTATCTTTATCATCATGGGAAGTAAGTGTGGGAAAGATTATTTATGATTCCGGAGGAGATAAGATTTTACAGTATGCTTCGAAACTTACAGTATGCTTAGGAACTTGGAAAAAAAACTAATAATCCAGTAGAGTGGGCAACCCTGATGCAAGGTGTGAAAGCAATGGCCAACCTCGACTATGAATCCTACCAAGTGTTTAAAGACCTGAAAAAGAAAAAGAAAAATTGTCATACAAAAAATAAAAAAAATTCAACCATAAATGATTTTTGAAACAAATAGGTTTAAAAAAAGAGTATGAGCCAGCATAGCATTCGGGATATATCTAAAGATATATATGACGATAAACACAGTGATACATTAAACTCAGATTCTATTAAATGAATGAAACAAAATAGACTATAAAACAAAAGCAACTAGAATGGTGGTAGTTGTATCTCTGGGAAGAGATGTGGCAGCTACACTCACTTATGACAAGATGAATACAAAATGAGGTTGAAGGGCCTTTTATCATCAAACCTTGGAGAGGCAGAAAACAATAAACCTAACCCCAGGAGATGAATCTTCATGAAGCTTACAGCCCCAAGGTGGTTAGTTGAACAATTAACTTCTAGCGGTCATAACGTTTGCATACGATCTCTATTTGGGGTGCTTGATAGCCCGTTGGAGAGGTCTATATGAGATTTAAAACTTTTGAATAGATTCAAATGAATGCCAATGGAAACCATTTTCCCCCATGAATCACCAAAAAACAATTTTTAGGGCCTCAAAACGGACTCGAAAGTTTAGGACCCAAAAAATCGTAGAAAATTAGAAGAAAATTGCCAACATGAGGAAATATTTTGAGCTAGTGGAATAGGTGGTTGGCCACCTACACCCATATGGACTAGTACTCCCCCCATAGGAAGAATTTATCTCCATTGTGTTGCATTCCCCCATCAAATGGGGAAAATTCTGTTGAACTTGACTCTTGGTGAGCCACTTGCCTTGGTGGAGGAGTTGCCCTGCTTTGACAACTCAATCTAGTTGGATCTTTTGTTGAAGGATTCTCTCGACCTGTGTATCCATGATCTGATCAATGGTTTCTTGTTCCATGTAGTCAGGATTAATATTTGTAGGTGTCAATTGTTTTTCCACCTCCGAGGTGTCCAACAGTGGTGCAAAATATGGTCAAAGGAGCTCTACATTGAATACTGGGTGCAGGTCAAGGAATGGAGGAATGCTTAATGGGAAAGCATTATCACCAACTACTTTGGTGATGGTGTATGGCCCATATTGAAGTGGACGGAGATTGTGATTGGGTCCCATGAGCCTCTCTTTTTGTAAATGCAACCAAACCTTATCCCCAACCTAGAACTTGTGTGGAACCTGATGTTGGTCATGTTGATGCTTGTATTTACCATTGGCCTTCTTCAAAATGGCATGGACCTGTTGGCAGATGTGATGGATTCATTAAAAGAATTATGGTGTCCTTATCAACCTCATCCTGAGCATGGGATGATTCCTCCTGTGTGGATGCAAGGGGCAAAGCTACGTCAATCGGGGCCAATGGTTGGAAACCCAAATACGCCTAAAAATGGTTGTGGCTGGTAGAGGTATGCAGAGCTTAGTTATAGCTATGTTGAACATAAAGAAGGATCTCATTCCACGTGAGGGGATGTTTAGAATTGTACATTCTCAGAGAATATGCATAATCATTTGGTTGACTACCTCTGTTAGTTCGTCAATCTGGGGGTGGAAGGCAGTCGATTTGGTGAGCTTGGTATCCATCAATGACCATAGAATGGACCAAAAAGTTCTCAAGAACTTGCTGTCTCGATGTTGGCCACTTTTCCTAACTCGCACGACCCAGGTTCTACGGAACCCATCAACCCAACAAATACCCAAGATACCGGCCCGACAGAGCAAGCTCCGTCGGCAAAACCTGCGAAGTAGGCACAGTCTCACCCGAGATATCTCTTCGATGGGTAACTGCCAGAACCATGTTTCCACGATTGTCGAGGGATTATAGTCCCTTGGCATGAAACCAAGGATATCAACGAAGGAAATAGGATGGCTGGACGAAGGAGTCAACCTTGCCCAATTGAGCACAACTGTATGTCATTGCACGCAACTTATGCTTATTCTCAACCTCACAACTGGCGCAACTTGTGCGGCACAACTGACTCGTACTAACAGAGCTTTTGTGACTTACGTCGTGACTTAAGACAGAAATGCACAAGCCAATATATACATATATTTCAACAGCTCCTTCCCAAACATTCATCTACCGATTATAGTATAAGATCAGGCATTCAATCAATATTTCAGCATTATACAGAAAGCAAATAACAACCATTCACATAAACATTCACAGCATTAATCATCCGTTCAACACAAGAGATAATGTGTTAAACCATATGGGAAAAACCACTAAGGTGTTCTTCATCTGGCATGAGAAAAGGATATAACACCTTGCAGTCTGCAATATGCAGACTGATCTTATGATATGTCTTTAAGGCTCAGACTTGTGGTTCTCATGCTCTTTGGTTTGTTCTTTTACTCTACCTCTACTCCTAGCATTCTACGCACACAATATCTAGATCCACTACTCAACAACCTCCTATCGCTACCACACTATTCATGAGTCTTCTCTTCCTCTAATCTCTACAACATTACAACAAAATGATGTCCTTCACCATGGATCACCAATGAACAACCAAAAACAATAACTGGAAAGCCAACCTTCTTACTATTGGAAAACCAACCTAAACATAATTACGACCAATGTAGACGTAATTAAGACCAACCTACAAGTAAACAAGACCAACCTTTTACTATTGAATCCCTCCTATTTATACTATTTTACATGACCATGCAGGGTCGCCTGCATACAGGAAATCTGTTAACTGTCACCATCAACCGCCCCTCAGGATACAATTGTGGTGATTACGACTTGACACGAGGCACTATCGACCTGACTTACAAATATTCCCTTGTACGCGTGTTGTTGCAGCCTTACGCCGCCTTAAATGCCCATGATTTGGATTATGCACCTATCGCTTTCTAGGAATTACACCTGCATGCTCATGCGCTTGCCTTTCCTTCGCCACACACCTCTCCATTCTACTTGCATTGGTCATTTGCTTCCTTTGCAACCTTCCTTTCTTTCTGTCATGCGCACGACACACCTTCTTTGCTTGCGCACGAACTTATTCCTTGTGCTTCTTTCCCAGGCCAACACTCGATATGCCAAATGATAGTCTGTGGCAGCCCAAAATGAACGCAAACATGCTTGAAGAATAGCTTAGCAGTGGCTTCGGCAGAGATGCTATTCTTACAAGCTATCAGAATGGCCATCTTAGAGAAGAGATCAACAACCACAAAAACACATTCATTACCATGCTTAGTTGAAGGTAGTCCTGACATGTAATCCATGGAGATGGATTCCCATGGCCCTTTTTGAGTGGGAAGGGGGGTGTACAACCCTTGATTTTTAACGGTTGGTTTTGCAATGGCACAGGCAGTGCTGGATATGATATATTGATTGATGCCTTGTTGGATTTTGGGCCAATAAAAATACTTTTGCAAAACTACCACTATCTTCTTAATACCAAAGTGATCTGCCACTCGACTATAATGTGCTTCACAAATCATCTTCGCACGCTCGCTTGAAGGAACATAGAGATGGCCCAGGTGGCATAAAAATCCTTCCTGAAGATGAAAGTTTGCCACTAGTGTACCTACACACAATGATTGATAGATAAGAGCAAACTCAGGATCATTGTCATATAGTTGAGGCCACCTAGAGGTCTCTCGGCTGTAAGAGTTGAGCATCATAGTTAATGCTGCCACTGGATGTCGATTGAGGCAATCAGTGACATGATTGGTGTTGCCCTTCTTATATTTAATGTTCAAGTGAAACTACTGCAATTAAGTGGACCACTTCTAGTGGCGGTCATTTTGTAACTTTCCTTGGGTTTGCATGAAATGCAAGGGGTTATGATCAGTGTGGATGACTGTTTCGTTTCCAAGGATGTAATGCTTCCATTGGCGGCATGCTTGGACAATGGAGTACATTTCCTTGTCATAGGTGGGGTACTTGTGGACTGTATCTGAAAGTGTCTCACTGTGATATGCCACTGGATGGACATGCTGAGTGAGGACCGAACCAACAATGTAGTCTGAAGCATATGTCTTGATCTCAAAGGGTTGTTGTAGATATGGTAAGGTAAGGACAAGCGTCAAACATAAGCGTTGCTTTAGCTCCTCAAATGTGTGTTGTTGTGGCTTGGACCAGATGAGCTTGGACTTAGATCCCCCTTTGGTCACATAGATAATGGACCGAGCAATATTAGAGAATCCCAACACAAATTGGTGATAGAATTTTGCAAGGCCTAGGAAGATGCGAAGCTCTGTGAGAGTCGTCAGGGTTGGCCAATCGCGAATGGCTTGGATCTTGGATGGATATACATTGATAGTAGTTTATGCTTTTCAGGATTTTATTCATAAATTTCTTAAGGTCTACTTCGATGATTGGACTGTGTTTGGTCTAGTAAGAGACCATATTGAGAGTCTGCGCATGATGCTGGGCCATTGTCGCCAGTATCAAATCGGCTTAATTATAAGTAATGTATTTTCTGCGCACCATTTGGTGTGCTGTTGGGTCATGTCGTATGCGGCGATGGAATTTTGGTCGACCGAGCAAAAGTTGCGATTATCCTTGACTTTCCACCACCCACGTCAGTCACACAACTCAGATAAGTGCTGGGAAAGACATGCTACTACAAGAAATTCATCAGAGGATATGCAAAGATAACTACACCCATGGAGAAGCTACTGAAGAAAGATGCAAAGTTTCAGTGGACAGAACCTTACAAGGGAATCTTGGATAAGTTAAAGAACAAGATGGCCACTGCGCCAATACTCGTATTTCCAGACTGGAATAAGGAATTCCATGTTCATGTCGACGTGTCATCTGTCATGCTTGGCATAGTCTTGATGCAACCAGGAGAGGGTGCGCTTGACCACCCCATTGATTTTTCCAATAGAAAATTGTCAACGACAGAGAACAATTACACCACAAAAGAGAGAGAAGGCCTTGCTATGAGTCTATGTGCTTCATAAGTTTCGACACTACTTGTTAGGTGGACATTTCAAAATGTACACCAGTGAAGCATGACTCGTTGGAGACTCGCGATTCTTCCCGAGTCAGCACCCAGGACGAGTAACCAGCCAAAACTCATTGGAGAACTTGTCCAACTCTTCTCACTCATCAAATTCTTCCAGATTAGCTGAGAATCGCCATTTACTCGTTGGGACTCGGCATGAACCACTAAAAAAGAAGGAAATAAGACCCCACGGTTACAGGATTGGAAAATTTTAACCTACAGGTAAAACAAGATTCGTTTCTGTTCATTGAAGAATTTCGTTGAAGTTCAGGCAAAAAACACCACAGTCAGTGCTATGGCTTGCTAACTGCGTTTCTTACCCATTAAGTGGCCTTTTAACTCAGGAATTTGCGTTACTTTCCTTCCACGGTGGTTAACCCATGCCTTGTTTGCTCGATAGGCAAGAATTACTTTCCTCTACGGCCCTTAATTTTCCGTTCGATCAATGGACAATGGCCAGGAATTACTTTCCTCTGCGGCCCTTAATTTTCCCTTGATCAATGGTATTTTACGTTGGGCATGAATTACTTTCCTATGTGGCTCGTACAATGGTAAAATCACAAAGATAAATTTGTTTAATGTTTATATTTATAAAGTATAAATGTTTTTTTAATGGTAAAAAATATAAAGGTTTAATGGTAAAAAGTATAAAGGTTACAAACTTATAAGTTATAACATTTTTACTAAAGTTAATTATCTATTTATATTATAATTTTCAAATTTTATTATATATATATTCTTTACATAAAGATAATATCATTTTTAAAATATAAAGATTATAAATATTAAACTGATAAGGATAATATCATTTTTTAAATATAAAGTTATAAATATTATTTTTTAAATATAAAGTTATAAATATTAAACTTATAATGTATTAATAATGGTAATATATATTATAAATTTTATCTTATTTTTTTCAAATTTTAAAATACATACATGTATATGTTATTTTTGGATATTATATGTAGTAATATTTATTATGTATGTATTATAAGTTAGTATCATTTTTTAAATATAAAGTTATAAATATTAAACTTATAATGTATTAATAATGTAAATATATATTATAAATTTTATTTTATTTTTCTGAAATTTTAAAATATATAAATGTATATGTTATATTTGGATATTATATGTAGTAATATTTATTATGTATGTATTATAAGTTAGTATCATTTTTTAAATATAAAGTTATAAATATTAAACTTATAATGTATTACTAATGTAAATATATATTATAAATTTTATTTTATTTTTTTCAAATTTTAAAATATATACATGTATATATTATTTTTAGATATTATATGTAGTAATATTTATTGTGTATGTATTATATTGATATTATATTGGATAAGTGAATATATTTCAAAGATATGAATTGGAAATGATATTAACCTCTTTTTTCCCCCAAAATTTACCATATTTTAAGTTATTTTCTATTTGTCGAGTATGTCTCGAGTCTTACCGAGTTGACGAGTCATATGCCAGCTGAGTCTTACCTTATTTTCAGCTGCCAGCTGAGTCTTACCATATTGGATAAGTAAATATATTTCAAAGATATGAATTGGAAATGATATTAACCTCTTTTTTCCCCCAAATTTTACCATATTTTAAGTTATTTTCTATTTGTCGAGTATGTCCCGAGTCTTACTGAGTTGGTCCCGAGTCTTTCCCGAGTTGACGATTCATATGCCAGCTGAGTCTTTTCCAAGTTTGAGTTGTGCAACATTGATGTACATTGATCATTCAACATTGAAATACATAGTCAACAAGCCAGTGTTGGGGGGGAAGATTTGTCAATGGTTCCTCTTGTTTCAAGAATTTGACTTTGAGGTCATAGTGAAACTTGGTCAATTGAATGTCAGGCTAGATCTCCAGTCAATGATCGAAAATGGTGAGGAACCAACCAGTCTGGAGGATAACTTTCCTGATGCGCAACTATTTGCGATCCACATGATGGATGATCAGAATTTAGAGTTTAACACTATCATCCATCTCCTTAGCATAGGTTATGCGCCTAAAGGATTATCCACTAACCAGAAGAAGCATTTGGTTTTCAGAGCTGCTGATTATACGTGGATTGCGGGACATTTGTACAAGCTAGGCGCAGATGAAACACTACGTCGATGTGTTTTCAACCATGAGCGACCTTGGGTAATGAGTGAAGCGCATGCCGGTGTCGCAGGAGGACACTATGCAGGGAAGGAAACTATGTGCAAGATATTACAAGTAGGACTATGGTGGCCAACCATACATATGGATACTAAGAATTTCTGCAGGTGCTGTGATTTTTGCCAAGGAACAGGAAAACCATCGCGTCGCGACGATATGTCACTTGCACCACAGATAACATTGCAAGCATTCGACAAGTGGGCCATTGATTTTATTGGAGCGATCAGTCCACCAGGAAAAAGAACTGGCACGCGCTACATTATCACTACGAAATATTACTTAACCAAATGGGAAAAATCCGCGCCTATTAAAGTTTGCACCGTTGCGACTACGACAAATTTTTTATTTGAAACTGTGGTGACCAGATTTGGCTCTCCAAAGATTCTACTCAATGACCAAGGTACGCAAATTTTTAACAAAATGATTGCTGAGCTTACTGCATAGTTCTAGATCCAACATAAGAAGACCACACCCTATCATCCCCAAGCGAATGGTACGGTGGAAGCCTTCAACAAGATTTTGGAGAATGCATTAACCAAGGTATGCAACATGTGCCGAGATGACTGGGATCCGAAAATATCATCCATGCTATGGGCGTATTACATAACTTGCAAACGATTAACAAGGCATACCCCATTTAGACTAGTGTATGGCCAGGAAGCTATTGTACCAATGGAGTACATTGTGTCGAGTGTAAGGATTGCTGCACTAATGGAGATGACCGATGGAGATGCTGTCAAGAAAAGGTTGTCACAACTGGTTCAGATGGAAGAGGAACGCTTCGTTACAGGATTCCATCAAACTATTGAGAAGCGGAGACAAAAATCATGGCAAGATCGCCATATCGGGTTTAAGCCATTCAAATTTTGAGGACTTGTGTTGTTATATGACAACAAATTTTTCAAAAATATAGGGAATCTAAAAACGCATTGGCTAGGGCCATATACGATCGCTCACATCAACAACGCAGGCGTAGTAAAACTGCAGAAACTAGATGGATCATACATCATGAGCATGGTGAATGGCAATCGCCTGAAACCTTACTATGATGGTCGTGGCAAGTCTGGGTAAGAGTGCGTCGTGTGGTTCAAAAAAAATAAAAATAAAGAGAGATAACGCAAGGAAACTATTCTGTCGCACGTCTGCGACAGAACCAAACAAAGCACAGGAAAAAACGGGAATGAGAAGACGAAAAGCATTAAAGTGCAAATATTCGGTGAAGATTGAGACGGTCATGACAACTAAGTGTCATTAATTCGCCGAGATACAAGGAGAATAACAACATGGTTTTTGGCCCCATCATCCATCCTCTTCATAAACTTCCATAACTATCCTGGCAGGTACAACTCAAAACTCGAGTAAATGAATTGATGAGGAACACATCGGTCGATAAGCCACATGATCGACAAGACCTCAACCTCCCATCAAAGTGACGATTGCAGGACACAGAGGCACCTATAAAGCAGAGATTCATCGACAAATTTCAGGTTACTTGCACCCAGTGAGCACGAGAGAACCAGATCCAAAGCTTGTGTCAGTGAGCGAGCCAATACCCATGGTTATAGAGATTTCTAGTGCTAGTGATTTATCCAACATAACAGTCGCCTCGACGTTCCCAATTGAGGAAGAGATTGAACCAACCGAGGTCTAGAAACTCAAGCAAGAGCCAGAGCTAGCATCAATGGCATGACCAAGGAAGCAATCAGTCCCTACGGCCGGTTCAGCCCTTGTCCCGCCCCTTGGTCCAGGCCCTGCACTGAACCCTGTTCAAAACCCACTAGTTGCAGGGCCGAAACTAGCTATACCTCCAAGACATCTCAGGGATAGAATGACTGGAGAGTCACCCAGGCCACCACTGTCAAAGAAACACAAGGCTAAGGTCGTTGTGAATATCCCTGAGGAGGACCTGATGGAGGAAGATACACCCGACTCTCCTCCCTGAGACGCTAACGCTGCCGAGGAAGATGAAATCTACCCCTAGAATGTTTGGCCAAGGAAAGTCAATGCGAGGAGGGTGACGCTCCCAAAGAAAGCTCACACCAGCTTAGTAACACACATGATCCCTAATAGTGTGCCCCTCTTGAAGGACATAGTGCCGAAGATAGCCAAGCTGTCATTCGAAGATATCGACACCCGAAAGTAGGAGGGTTTGGAGAGGAAAAACTATATGCTTACAGTTCAAGCCAGGCTGACCGATTGCCAAATATTAGTACCAATTGAGTGGGCCAGTGGTGTCGATCATGTGGTACTGATGAACCTACTGCTCATGCCACACTTCAACCACAGCCTGCAGGCCAATACGTATGTGAAACAACTCCTTGTCTGTTTTCGCAGGGGTTGTCTATGGCTCAATTGATCCTACCCGATCAACGTCAATCTCATCTTATCGATAATGGGCTTGCTAAAGATTGGAAAAGACCCTTCAACATATTTGCACCAGAACAGGGATGTGTTTAAGACGAAGCAGAAGTATAAGCTCCAGTGTGTGGGTAGGGAACTCCTCATTGGCCCCATAGAGGACAGTAGGGTAAGGTTTGCAGCCAAGATCCTATCTTGTATGTTGCTGCGCAATATGAGGCCGACTGAGTGCACTGCCGACACACTAGAACTTGCTGAACAATGCACAACATGTGTAACTTTCAACTGGTCGCAGTTCATGTTCAATGAAATAATAGACTATGCAGAGCAGGCACAGGAGGACCCTAGGCACAAATTCCATTACTCTTGGATGCTCATCCTGATGTCTTTCATTCTGTGGTCCGACCAACCAGACTACCAGCCGATGGATGTCCCAGTGCTTTGCCTTTGTGTAAAGTATCTGTTAGGATTATTAATCCTCCCTTGTCCAAATTTGGTCATATGTCTAAATCGGGAGTGATGTCTAAATCGGGAGTCCATCCAGTCTATTTATAGTCATTAGCACCATTGGTTAAACTTGACCTAATTGGGGCACATGTTTCAGTTACCAAAGTGTGGGGAACACTAATTGAGGCTCACTGCCACTTATTGCACTTGATTGCATAAGTTTAGGAGTCTCCTAGATCAATCCCTACAATTTAGCAAGCAACTGGGAGTGCCGAAACCAACCAAGGTCAGTTCACTTTAGTTAATGACTAGTCAAGCCAAGTTAGGAGTCAGTTACATTCAGTTCTAGCCCTCTACATTCAGTTAAATAATGGTTTAATTAATTGCACACATGTGGGGCACATTTCTCATCTACCACAGTCAGTTAACCATTATTTAATAGTAAATGTAACACTCGGTTGTGTTTTAGAACTCCGGTTATGATTTAGACAAGGACAGTTAACTACTGGGTCCTCCAATAGTGATTTAGACAATGTCTTGGTTACCTACAGTCAAGTAGAGTCATCAATTCGAACTTCCTCATGTGGATTCAAATTGCTTGTGGCTATTAAAGCCATTTTACATTATTGTAATTATTATCTCGATTACTTTTTGATTAATGAAAGCATTCACAGCTGCAAGTCTTTTTGCACTGTTTCATTCTTCAATGGCTGAGTAAATTGTGAATCTTCTTTGTGAGTTGTGTGTTTGTCTACATATTTATATGCTCAAATTTAACATGGTATCAGAGCCTTGATGGACAAGGCCCTTCTCCTCCTCATATCTCCTACTGGATCATTTTTTTGTTTTGAAGGTACAACTTTGAATGGATTCATCAGTTCCTCTTCTCACCCTGTCCTCAAACTATTCAGAATGGAAGAAGGAGATGATTTCATCTCTGATGAGAAAAGGTCTCTGTCAGGTGTCTATTGGACTTGATAGAGAGTGTTTTAGTAAGATTGACTGGCTAAATACAAGTGATGGAGCTTTTGGAACAATAGCAATGGGTCTTTCTCGTAGCTTGCTCTACCTTATTAGATCTATTGAAAATCCGAGGGAATATATTGAAGATCCAAAGGAACTTTGGACAAGATTGGACAGAACCTTTGGAGTGATTGATGAGGATCATAATAGCATTTTGGAGAGAATATCTAGCACCATAAGCACTCTTGATCCAAAAATCTCAGCCTCCAGTCTCTCTGATGAAGTTGTTCAAGATGAAGAAGAAGCAGAAACTTCTACACAGTCAATTCGAATTGAAGACAGTCTCCATGCAGTGACTCCTTCTCTTGATGCTCTGGAAGTTCATGAGATATCTGATATCTCATCTTCTCATATTGCTGAAATAGAAGAAGACATTTGAATCTCTGATATTGAAGAAAAATTCTGCTGCACTTCCATGCAAACATTCACCGGTGATTTTCCTTTAAATTCTGTGCAAAATTTACTAGTAATTGCTTCCGAAAGTGAAGAGAAATTTGATTTTTCTTCCTCTAATGTTGCTGATGGTGTGAAAATATGTGATACCTTGGATATTTTGGAAGAAATATCAGATTACCAAAGTGATCCATTTGCTCCCCATGATCTAGTTTTTCCAGCAAATTCCTGCAGGATTGCATGCACCAAAATTCGGAATTTTGAAGAAGAAGAAAGTTGTGCATCCACCATCTCGGTTAACCATTTATTTGAATATGATATTAACCTTATTGGATATGATATGATCTTATTTAGATTTTATCTGATATTTCTTGGTTTAATATATCAAATTCATAATCTTTCAGTACCGCTTGTAGCTGTTCTCATCAACGGTGTGAAGAAACAAGTACCGCAAGTCTCCTACAAAACTGTTGCTGGGGATTTGATTCCATTTCTTAGTTTTGGATCTGTTTTGAACCTGTTTATATCTGATTTAATTTCTGATATGATATTATTTGGTTCATATTTTAAAATTCAAAAGCATTCAGTCATGCTTGTAGCTGCTCTCACCAATTCCGGTGTGAAAAATCAAGTACCACACTTTCTCTTCAAAACTGCTGATGGGGATTTGGTGTTAGTTTCCTCATATGAGGTTGCTGATATTTTATTATGTGATTCATTATCTATTTCAGAAGCTATATCAGACTATGGAGCTCTAGCATTCGCTCTCAACAGTCCCAGTGCTTCTCTACCATTGATCACATGCTCATCTTCTCACAGAACTAGTAAAGAGGAACATTTTCTGCATCCGCCTGGACACCTGCTCCTAACACTTGGGGTTGTTCTTACCACTCGTGGTTTTCTGTTCATGGCTGCAACATATCAGTTTCTTGAGTGTTCTTCACATTCCCTGAATTCTAAAGAACATTTCCTCACTTTTCAGTTAACTTCAGTTGCTCTACATGGGTCCAGTCTTCATCCAGTAGCTGTCTATATTTCTGATTTAGTTGAGCATATCATTCTTCTTCCAAAGAGGAAGATTCCTCCAGACATATGATGGAGTGGTTCACATTTTAGGCCCCAGGATACCTGTGCACAGAAGAACCAAATTGATCCTGATTCTACCTGCTTAATTAGAAGGGGTTTTTTTTCCCATGTGGTTTTTCCCCAAGCACCTTATTTTTAAGCAGTTACTTTATTTTACTTGATGTAATGGGTGACCTATGGTATTAGTTACCAAGGCCCACAGTTTTTCCAAGTTAGAATTCAGGGGGGGTGTTAGGATTATTAATCCTCCCTTGTCCAAATTTGGTCATATGTCTAAATCGGGAGTCATGTCT
>LPNX010613270.1:644950-657279 GCA_001517045.1 Pseudotsuga menziesii
TTTTGATTAATGAAAGCATTCACAGCTGCAAGTCTTTTTGCACTGTTTCATAGGCTTCAATGGCTGAGTAAATTGTGAGATTTCTTTGTGAGTTGTGTGTTTGTCTATAGATCTATATGCTCAAATTTAATAGTATTAGAACCTATGGGAGAATAAAGCAAACAAGATCCACAAGACGAACAATAACATTGAGTTCTTCCTGCATGGCGATGCACTGCGCGATGTTATCAAACGGTCCCACAAAGTAATAGCTGCGACAGTGCACATATACACGACATTTATAAACTTCCAGGATGGTGTGCATAACACTATTTTGGAACCAAAGAACGACCCAACCAAGCAAGCACACCAGGCAAGGTTTATGATCACTAATGATGATGTGGATGCAATTATCCAAGAGTGGCCTGAAGAATGGCGCGATCCATTAGCGGAGCTGATGGCTAAAGGTGAAAACTTAGAAGACCCACCAACAAACCAAGGTGGAAACGTTGGCACATGAACTGATTCAAAAAATGATTAAGGAATGGTCACGATCATGACCAAGAACAACAATAAGGTAGTGATGGAGGCGAAGACCAAGGCAATCAGATACCCAGATCTGATGGTAATGATGATGATTCAAATGATACTCCTACTGATGAGGAGGTAAAGAAATCTCGGGAAGAGGTGCAACAATATCCGTGCAAGAAGAGGAAAGCGAACAAATCGGCTAACTGTTAGCTTAGTCGAGGAGGACATAAATTTGTTGTCTTATGCCATTGCAGAGGTTGCAAAGTCCAGCTTAAGAGGGGTAAGTAAGAAACAACTGTGATTGACCGATGAACTGGCTGAACATGTCAATCATTTGATAGATGTCATAAACAAAGTCAAAGCCACTATCAAGGTTGAGACTTATGGCGTGGATCCCAGTATCCCATTAGTCGCACCAGAGCTGGTGTCGCCGATCAAAGTATAAATCTATGGGCGCACAATGGAGACGGGGATGGGCGAGCATGATGATATTTTCCAGGATTTTAAGACATTGAGCATTGACTTCTCCAAAATCGCATTGGCTGAAGTCTATGTTGTCTAGCAGGTGGCTGCGACCGAATTCTGTCTTAGGGAAAATGTAGTCGCATATTAAGCGACTAAGTAGAAATGGAAGACGAAAGCACGCAAGACCCTCTTTAGAGAGAAAGAGAAAGAAATCGTGGCACGCAAGAAAATCCTCATTGCACTCACTGAAGCCATTAAAGGTGTGGTCGCAGAGTTCCCACCGAAAGCGAGTCAATAAGATAAGGATTCAGCTGCTAAGGTTGCCCGACTGTCATGGATTGCGATGGAACTTAAGAAGCAAGTTGAGGAGCTTCATACTAAGAAGGTACCAAGAACACCTCATGAGGTGCTTGAAGAGTGAATCAAAGCAACATCTGAGGCTGTGGAAAGAATAAGCAAAGGAGAAAAACTCTGCATTGAGGCAGTGGAAGTCGTTTCCATGATATTGGAAGTGCTTATGGAGGACAAGACTAGGGAAAAGATCAAGGAAAGCGTGTGGCAAGTTGATGAGAAAATCAACAGGGCAAAGGAAGAGATGAAGAAGCTTCCATTTAAAGAGAAGGTGGCAAAAATGGCGGAGATCAAGCAAGTAGAATCCTATTGAGCCGTGGATCTAGCAACTGAGTGTGAAGACCGCTAGTAAAGTAGAAGAGTCGATCCAGAATGTGTGCGGATCAATAAGAGTAGATAGAAGAATAAACCAGAGAGCATGAGAGAAAGAAGATTGAGTCAGAAAGACATATCTTAATAACAGTCTCCAAGCCGCAGATTGCAAGGTACTACCTACTTGATGAAGAGCACCTTGGTGGTTTTTCCCAGATGGGTTTCCACGTTATTTTCTGTGTCGAATGAATGAATGCTATGGATATTGGATGTTATGTGAATGTTTGCTTATTTTATTGTTATAGTTATTGTTGATTGTTTGCTGCAATATTATTGATCAGTTAAAGTATGAATGAATGATAAGCCCTGTTGATAGGTTATGTATGATTTCATGGTTAATGTGCTAAGCTATAATATAAGTCATACAGTTGTGCCAGTTGTTAGGTGGCTAAAGGACAAGGATGTGTCATGCATAGATTGGGGCACATAGTTGCGCGCCTATCACAAAGCAATATACTCAATCCTGCTATCTTTGTCGAGTGCCTTGGTTGCGTTCCAAGGAACTATAATCCCTCTCCAACTACGAAAACATGCTTATGGAATTTAAGCATTAAGATATCTCGGGTGAGATTGCGCCTACTTCGCGGGCGTTGCCAACTGAGCTTACTCTGCTGGGTCGATTTATTTTGGTTTCTTGTTGGTATTGTGTTGTTGTTGAACCGCAAGTCAAGACAAGAAGGAGAAAGATGCCAACATACATGAACACCATGTTTGTCCAAAATGTATCATAGATATTGAATCATTTCCATGCCAAATGAGGAATTCTCTAGATTGGCATATAACTTGTGTTCTTGTCAGGTGCCGAGGACCCAGTGGATATGTTGGAGATGTCTTGCCCATGTTCTACTATAGATGAGGATATCATATAGATATACAAACAAAAAATAATTGGTGAATGGATGTAGAATGTCATCCATCATCTTCATGAAGGTTGCTAGAGAATTAGTCAAGTCGAAAGGCATGACCAACCACTCAAAAAGGTCTTCTTGACATTTGAAGGTAGTCTTCCAGACATCGATCTGCTCAATTGACACTTCATGATGGCCGAAATTCAGGTCATTCTTGCTGAAATAATTGGCCCCTTGAGCTGATCAAGGAGGTCATCGATCCGTGGAATGGGATACCGATTCCGGATAGTGATCTTGTTTAGATCTCGATAGTCAATACAAAGTATAAATTTCTCATCTTTCTTCTGTACAAACACAATTGGGCTCCCACAAAGTGAGGAGCTCAGTCGAATGTGCCCCTTTTAGATCAACTATTGAATATGGAGTTTGATTTCTTCATTCTCCATGAGGGAACACCTGTAGACTGCCCCATTAGGTAAAGGTGCACCAAGGATCAAATCAATGGAATGCTTGACTTGACAATGTACTAGAACCCCAACTCGTGTGGTGAATATGTTTTTATATGCTTCCACGATCTTGTGCACCTGTTTCTGTTGTGTAGAGGGATTCCATGTGGAGGCAGTGGATGTTGCTATGATCTTTTGTCCCCCCTCAGAAAAAACCATGAAGAGTATGAATTTCCCTGTTTGGTAGATTACCTTATTGCACTGATTCGCTGTGATGAGAGACACTGTAGTAGCAGGAAGTGTCTCTAGTATCCTGTAGAATTTATATCCCAAAATAATAATGACACTACGAGGTCTAGACTCAAACAAAGAATGGTGTTTCCACATATATGGTTGTCCTAAAAGAATATCACAAACTTCAAGTGGGGCAACATCACACATTACCTCATATTTAAAGGGCTTGATGCTGTAGGAGAGGCGACATTATTGATTGACGCAAATTTCTTATCCGTGGCTCAACAAACCATTGTTGTAGAGTTGGGGATGTGGAACCATCAGAAGCTTAAACTTTTTATGACCTCAACCATGATGAGGTTCTTTTGACTACCATTATGGACAATGAAATGTAGCGAAGTCCCCTGCACCCATAGTTGAGAGTGGAAGAGGTGCTCCACTTCCTATGACTCCTTTGACTCTTCTGGATGGATCTTTGTGGTTATTATGGTGGCACTAGGTTCTGCGTCAATGATCTGCTTACCCCTTTCTTTCTCTGCATCAATGTCTGAGTTAGAGTTTGGATCGAAGGATTTTGTCTTGTCCAACAATGACTACTTTGAGTGGCATTCATCAGTGTTGTGCTAGGGGATTTTATGGAACTTGCACCACTTGCCCGTGTCCTTCTTCAATTTTTTGTTACGCTTCTTTGTCCGTGGCTTGGACTAGTTGTCGGGACTTTGGCCATCCTTGCTCTTTTCTTTGGGATGTGAGTTAGGGCCACTTTTTCCCGGCTTCTAGTGTTGATTTGCAAACCCAAAATCTTGCTTATTCTTTTGCTTAAGCTTTTTCTCGATTTTGACGGGGCGTATCAGTAAGCTGCTCCTAGTGAGGATATGTCCAGGAAATCCATCTCTAACTAAATGCACCTATGCAGACCACTACAGTATTTTAGAACCAACTGCCGTTCACATTCTCTAATACCTAACTTTTAGTGTAGGGTATGGAATATATTAGTATACTCCGGCACTATTTGGTCTCCTTCCTGGTGCAATGTCATCCACCTAGTGTATTGGTCATCATAGTTTTCAACAGGGTATAATTCCTATTTGACAGCATTGATAAAAGATTCCTAAGTGGGTTCTTTTTTTAATATCTCAGATTCATCCTTTGCATGGATCTCACAGCACCCATCCCACCAATATTTGACATGGGGGAGGGACTTAAGGAGCACGAAGGTGATCTTTTTCGTTGTCGATATTTTTTTGAATAGAGAAGTAACCCTATAACAAACTTAACCATTTTTCCAAAGCATTTGCATCTATATTTCCTTCAAATAAGGGGATGTCAAACTTAAGTTGTACCTAGAAGGGAGTCGCACCCCTGAAACGAATACTCATTGAAGGTGCATCCGCTATCGTCGACATTCTTAGAATGATCTGAGTGAAGTTATCCATCATTTCATTCCTCTGTCGCGCATGGGATTCCTCTAGCAACATTTTAATAGGATATCCTACTCCATCCTCTCTCTTTTCTTCTCCTTCCATGTGAGGTTTCTTGGGACGATGAGAGGTATTTTCCCCAATCTCAACTAGCTTGAGACCCAACTCTCGATATTCAGATTTCATCAGGAACATGCACTGAGAAACCACAAGAGCAGAAAGCTATGATACCACTAATCTAGATTTATGTGAGAACGAAATGAAAGAGCATGTATATATATTCAAATGCACAGATATATATGGAAATAAACGCAGTGATATAATGAACTTAGATTCTATTAAATGAATAAAACATAAAAGACTGTAAAACAAAAGCAGCTAGAATGGTGGTAGTTGTATCTTTGTGAAGAGATGTGGTGGATATGCTCAATCGTGAAAAGATGAATAAAAAAGGAGGCCGAAAGGAATTTTATCATAAAGAATTGGAGAGGCAAAAAACCCTAAATCTAATTGTAGGAGATGAATCATCATGAAGTTTGTGGCCCGAAGGTGGTTAGTTGAGCAATCAACTTCTCGGGGTCATAAATTTTGCATACGATCTCCGTTTGGGGAACTTGATAGCCCATTGGAAAGGTATATTTGAGATTTACAAATTTTGAATGGGGCTAAATATTTTCCAAAGACAACCACTTGGCCCTCTGATTTCCAAAAAAATTTGTTTAGGGCCTCTAAATGGACCCAAAAAACTGTAGAAAATTACAAGAAAATTGTCAACATGAGAAACTATTTTGAGCCAGTGTAATACGTGGGTGGCCACCTATACCTATATGTATCATCATAGCCAACATTAACTGAAGGAAAATATAACATACAATCACATCGTCCAAAATTTTCACCTGCCCTAACAATAGTATATCAATAAATTCTTCCATACCAAGATTAAAGTAAGCTTCATCAACAGAAACAAGCTTCATCATCATGAGATATAATACTAATTCCAATATAATAGAGTACCTAAATGAACATAACCAAGCTTCCGAAGCTACAAATGGTTCTAGAAGAGAAGATATTGTACTTTATTCTTCCATCCATATTGCTAGTTCCAATTTTGAAAGAGTATTAGCTTCCACGTTCAACTCCCTATAAATATGCTGAAGAGATAAAAAAGAAAAACCTTTCATTAAAAACTTAATATTATCCATTCAGTGATAAATATCCAAAGACTTCACCTTTGCCTCCCCTTTGGCCCAATTAATAATAACTTAGGAATCTCCCAAGATTTGCAAAGTTTGAACACCCTAGGACTTCGCAAAAAAAGTAAATTCCATAATCCCACCACTTCAACACAATTGTTTGATCCTTTACCAGCCTTCAACCAGCCCTTGTAGAGAATGTCATTACCAATCTTAATAACCAGACCTGCTCCACAATCACCATTCAAGGTATCCCTATCAAAGAAACCTGTAGGATGCTCCTCTAGAAGAGAAGGAAAGGAGCAGATGTTCCTCATTCTCAAAGTTGTCTCTTTGAGGATAGAATATTCAAATATACAACTTCATCCTTTTGAATAAAGTTGGAAAAAATAGAAGCATTCCTAGCTTTCCAGATTTTCCACACTACAAAGACCGGAAGATAACAATACTGATTTTTCCTTTTGAGCCACTTCAGCAGATTATCCTTTAGAGAAACATCATCCCAGCTGTATTTGTCATACAAAAGTTCATTAGTAATAACAAAATATCTTGGAAGAAAACACAGTCACCAAAAAGATGGTTGACTAATTCAGCCTTCTGAAGACACATAGAGCATCTTCCTGGACCACTAAATCCCCTACTTTGTAGAACAACCCAAGTTAGAATTTATTTTTTCAATCATAACAAAAACAATAACTTGATTTTTACAAGAGTAATCCCCCTCCAAAGCCATTTCATCCTCCATTCAGACACAATGAAGTTTCTCCTTAAAAAAATAGAACGATAGACAAAACTAGTAGTAACCTGACTCTCCCTGACATTTACAGACCATACCAGCTTATGTGGCTTGTCACCCACTGTGATATTCCCTTGATAAAGTTTGGATATAAACAAGTCCCATTCATTTGAAAGCATCCAGCCATCCCCAGATTAGAAGAATCATCCCACATGTTGATCTGAGGGCCTAAATGAACTTGTTTTAAAGCAAGAAGGTTTTTACGATGAAGTTCCAGAACCAACTCCTGATATAACTTATAATCATCACCTGTGACACAAATGGGATCTATCCCTAGATAAATTTTTATTCCTCTACCCACCTGCCAGCTCAAATGATTAGTGATAATAGGGAAAATTTTCACCAAACTACTCCAAAAAGTCGAAAAAGAGGATTTTTTCATAGGGAACTCCCTTATCTAGAGAACATGATCCAAGCCCTTTAAATATTTAGCCTTTATGAGTTTTCCCCAAAGGTCGGTGTTAAACAAGAATCTCCATAAAAAAATTTGCACATAATGACATATTGAAAATAACAAGATGCTTAATCCCCCATCCCCCCAGGTCTCGGGGCACAGATAAACTTTCCTAAGGGGTCAGTTGAATACTTCCAAACCCTTGCCTACTCGACCACAAAAGTGAAATATTTTAGCTCTTATCGTGGATAAAATAGAAGAAGTGATAGAAAATAAGGAAAACTTAAAACCAATATACAGGGATGCCTTGAAGAACAGATGAGACCAAAGTGAGCCTTCCTCCCAGTGAAAGCCATCGGAAGGACCAAAATTAACCGTAAAAAGGACCAATCTACTATATAGTAGGCTTTAAGAAGATCCAGTTTCAGGAAGAAGGCATTGTTTTTTTGAGTTTTAACAGAATGTAAACATTCTTGAACTATCCCAACTGCATCAGTAATTTGCCTATCTAGTAAGAAGGAAAACTTCTCTTTAGATATTGCATTTCCCAAAAGCATATTCAATCTTTCTGCAATAATCTTTGAAACAATTTTGTAAAGCAGATTACACAGAGCAATAGGACAAAAATCATTAAAAGTTTCAAGACGATCTTTTTTAGGAACAAGAGTAAGATAGGTAGAGTTCAGAACCTCATTAATGTTTCTTTGAACCCGAGTTTGTTCCACTGCATCAGAAATCTCTTATCAAAACAAATAAAAAAAAGTGCCAAAATAACTCCATCGTCCAGCCATCAGGCCCTAAAATTTTGTCATTAGTATTTTTAACTTCTATCACAGAAATCAACTTACCAATAGAAAGACAATCCTCGTTCTCAAAGTATTGAGGGAAATTTCAAATAATTTTCATCTGACTCTCCAAATTGAACCCCCAGACTTGTGAGAAAATAGATTTAAAATGATCAACACCACTTCTAATAGATTTCTGGTCATAGCAGATATTCCCATTCTCAGTACTTATTTCCCACACAACATTTGTCAGTCTTCTTTGATTAGAAAAATTTCGAGTTATTGTCACCGGCTTTTAACCAGATAGCCCTGTTTTTTGTCTTAAAGTCTCTTCCTTTTGCCTTAATAATTTACCCCGCTTTGTTTCCAAATCCAAAAGTCTCTCTTTTCTATCAAAGTATAAGAAAAGCCATCTACCACATTAGATACAGATTGAATTTCAACATCAATCACCTCAACTCCTTCACAACTTCTTATTTTTTTTAACTTCTCCCAAGCCTGGACTTCCACCTTAAGCTTATTTAACTTAGCAACCAACCCAAAGATCACACGGGAATAGGAGACCAAAGACAATATTTGCTAATGTTCTCTGATGAAAACACAGAAAATAGGATCTTCAATCCAAATTGGGTTGAATTTAAAAGGGTGTTTAACTAAAGTTTTATCAAAGTTGATCTGCAATAGAATAACCTTGTGATCTGAAATACCCATAGAGTGAGACCAAGATCTGTACTTACCAAAATCCTCACACAGATCCTCAGTAATAAAAAACCTATCCAACCTTTTAGCAAGACCAACTTCCCCACAACGACCATTAGACCAAGTTGGGGTCAAAACATTAGGAACAATATCTACCACCTTCATTTCCTCAAATTTAGTCCTAAAATAATATAAAAGGGGGTCTTCAGATTCTCCAAAACGCCAAACTTCTTCCATTGAGAACGTGAAATTGAAATCATCTGCAACTATCAGGGACCTATCCTCCAATAAGCTAGACTGAAATAAAGAATCCCAAAACTCCAATATCCTTCTATAAGGGGCATAAATGTTTAGAATCCTGAGCACCTTCCTATAGCCAAGTATGTGACCTTCAACCATAATAACTAATGTCGTAATGAAATCGTTAAGGTCCGCCACCTGCGGATTCGAAGCCACCAATTTCCCACTCGATAAACCATTAGAATCCCACGCCAAGACTCACCAAGACGATTTTATTTTTAGAAAATAATCACATGCAGAACCCGCATTGGACATTGTCTCTTGAAGGAGAATAACATAGGGTTCTATTTTCTCCAGAAACGCCTCTGGAGCATCTCTTTTAGGGCCATTGCCTAGCCCTCTTATGTTGAAAGAGACAAAGATCATTTCTGAATGACAAATTGGGTCGTTGATTCTCTAAGAGCTTAGTTAGAAACAACAACAGATGAAGACTCTGAATCCCTAGTAAGTCCTTTATCAAACAAAGAAGAAACCCTAGGGTTATGACACATAGAAACCTTATCCTCCCTCTCTGCTAAAATACCATCTTTCCACAATTCCCTTCTTTCGAGGTTTTCTTACTGACATGTTTGATCTCCTAATAGAGGAAATAGCCAAAATATCTAGATCCTCAGGAATAGTCAAATAAGTATCCAGAGGTTTTATCACTTCCTTCGACCCTAAAAATCGAGGAGAAGCATAATCTTCTACATGTGAAGAGGAAATTTGAAAAGGAGGGAGATCCCCAGTTGTTCGAGGTAACAGAGGAAATTTCGAATGACTAAATAGAGGGTCCCGCAAGGAGGGGTCACTATTTGAAACCAAAGGATTACAAGGTGTGGATTTATCCCCATCCACCTGAAGGTTATCTACCTTAACCATATCCTCAATAGAATTTTCCAAAAACCCCGGGGAATTCACAGCAACCTTAGTGATGCTGGTTTTATCAACAACCCAAAAGAAACCCAGAATTTCATCAACCGTGACAGAAATTTCAACAGAATAGGGACATAATTCGCAAACTTACCGACAAAAGAGGAGGCCAAAGAATGATTGAGCGAGAGGGGGAAATTGATACCATCAACAAGTTCTAGTTCGATATCTTTGGGCTTCAAATCCTTAGAGACTCTTTGTTGATTAGAAATACAAAACTCTTTAGAATGCCTCATACCTCGACACCGATGGCTACAAAAAGGAACGCACCAATAATCATGTTTCTGCACAAATGAACCCCCCTCCCACACCACTTTTCCATTTCCATTTCTACCAGGACTTGTGGTGCTTTACGTTCAGAGCCTAATAAATGGTCATCATCAATATGGATAAACCTCCCAATGGAGTTTGCCAAAGCTTTTAAATCCTTGATATTCCAACAAAAAAGGGGGAAACCAGGTAAGACGACCCATATATGTGTCTTCGACATTTTAGACTTCCTAGGATCAAAGTCCACACTCCATCGAGACAAAACCAGGGAGCCCTTGCCATAAACTCAGAACTTCTCCTCCACCGCCATTTTGTCTTCTTCAGAGAGAAAATGAAAGACAAACCACCCATTACCCAGAGCAAGAACCGTAGGAATGTTTTGGATATAAGGCTTCCACTTCTCGCGGATGCATTCCAATAACTCGGCTTTCGTGATCTTAGCGAACTCCATTTTACCAACCAAATATCTCATGGTTAGAGCCAACACTAGATCCATTGTAACATCATAGCCTAAAACACACAGAAGCTTTTCCTTCTAAACCTTCTCAAACCTAAGTTGTTTGGGCTTCCGGTCTTTCTTACCCTCATCTGCGAAAACGCTCAAACCCTCTACGTCCTTGACACAAATGTCCAATTCCTTTTCACCACCTGAACGTAAACAATGTTGTCCTTCGCCACCGGAGACACGTCCCCTATCCGGAGTTATGGCATCATGTGACGGTATTAAGGCAAAACTGCCAATCGCACCAATTTTTGAAGGAGGATAAAGAACTGATAAGACAAGTAGGGGACCAGTAACCAACCCATCAGTCTGAGACCGAGAAGATCGCTTTGACCCCACCGGGGAAGCCATAAAAACCAAAAACCCAACTAAAAAAACAAACTAGCTATGTAATTTTGAATAAAAAATTCTCACTTTGGTGACCTAGTTGGTAAATGTGTAAATTTCTTTTTTAATGATGATGATGATTGGTTAACGTTTACTGAGACAAAATTTGTTCTATCAGATCTTAAGAAGGATAATATTTGGTTTATTTTAAAATCTTATTCCTATAAAATAAATCTTTCCAAACTCAATATAGTTTTGACAAGTTATATTTTTAATATTACATTTTGTATACTTTATTTTACATTCAAATAGATAAACTTCCAACTTTATTTTATTATTATTCTATTTTAAATATTTAATTTTACGTTCTTTAATTACACTTTTCCGTGGTTAGAGGGCTTTAAACTTGCAACTTTAATTTATTATTATTATATTTTAAATATTTAATTTTGCGTTCTTTAATTATACTTTTATGTAATTAGAGGGATTTGATGGTGAATCTATTTTTCTATTAATAGCATACAATTTTTTGGTCGGTTAGATAGTTCGTTGTGAACAAAGGATAGTTCCATTTATGTTAGTGGAGGCATAACATTTAGTCAATGAAATACTATTCTTCAATTTTTTCTTGAAATTGGTGAGTATTTTAAAAAATAGATATGTAAATCGAGTGTTAATATTATCTTTATTAGAATAATGACAAAAATATAATATTTTGGAGATAAAGTCAAATTGATGTTCTAGATGATGAGACATGTTTTTGAAATTTGTTGATTTTCATGACTACTTTTATTATTTCGGCATATGAGATTCAGGACCACGATGGGAGATATCTAGGGTTTTGCACATATTGAGTTTGATGTGGTAGGTTACACACTAGATCTATACAAAGGTTATTAGATTTGGGTCATTCTGTTGAGGTAATTTGGGTAGATATGGATAATATGGTAGATTCTGCATTATATAGATGTAAAGATTATTAGATTTAGGTTATTCCTGGGGTTGAGGTAAATGAGATAAATGTGGATAATGTGGTAAGGTTATTTTGGCTTCAAAGATTATAGATAGGGTGAAAGGAATTATAGGAAAAGATTAGAGATAGGGTGAAAGGAATTATAGGAAAATGTATATTTGGAGTTTTTTTTATTGATTTAATAGGTTTTGTAGTAGAGGATAGAGTATTTTTTAATGATATTTAACCAACTTCATCATAGTTAAGTAGGGATCTTTTAGGTGATTGGTTTAAAGATCACATGCAGAAGGTACCTCAAGATTTACTTAGATGTTTTTCTTGATATCAAGTCAATTTGCTAGATTGGACTTTAAAATGTTTGGATGTTATTCTAGATGTATAAAGGGTGAGGCTTTAGGTTTAATAGGTAGTATAAATGCTTTAGGTTCTAACAAGAATCGTGGTGGGTTCTCTGGTCTAGAAAAGGGTCATAGAATAATTCTCAGCTCTCTAAAGATAAGGGTTTTCTAGCTCATCCAAAGGTGTAGAGAA